>JAVJIF010010033.1:0-147438 GCA_038442645.1 Agave tequilana
TTTTGCTTGCGCGTACATGGTCGATGTAGAAGTTTGAAAACCTCTCGCCATGTGGATTGTCGCGTTGTAGTAGGGTACTAGATCTTCATGCCTACCTCATACTCTCCGCGAACTTGGCTGACGATGAGTTTGGAGTCACCGTACGCCTCGAGATTTTTAACGCCAATCTCATCGGCGAATTGCATCCCAATCAAAAGAGCGTTGTATTCCGCCACATTGTTGGAGCAAGGCTCGGTTAACGAGATAGCTCGGGGAATCACATAATTTTGTGGGGAGACGAGTACTACATCCTACCCCCGCAACTGTATGTCCCTTAGAGCTTGTTCTTGATGCACCATCGAAGAAAAGTTGCCATACTTGTCCTTCAAACGATGTCTGGGTTAGGCATACTTCGGCGACCTCATCTGGGAGATCCTCATAAAGTTTGGCTGCCCTCGGATCTGGGTGTTCGGCTAAGAAGTCCGCCACCGCTTGTCCTTTAATGGCCTTCTTGGGCAGGAAGTGCATCTCATATTGGGAGAGCAATATAGCCCATTTCGCCAGCCGGCCATTCAATGACGAAGGCTTTGTCATGAGTAACCTCAGGGGTTTGACTTTTGATATGACATTTATGGTTTGGCCTACCAGATAGTGTCGCATTTTCTGAATAGCGAACACCAGGCCAAACACTCCTTCTCGATCGGGTTGTACCGATGTTCGGCCCCGATCATTGTTCTACTGAGGTAGTAGATTGCTCGTTCTCGTCCTTGGTCATCATTCTGAGCTAGTAGAGCTCCCAAAGAATGATCCATCGATCGGACGTACACCAGAAGGGCTTTCCGGATACCGGAGCTGCAAGGACTGGTGGTTGGGTGAGGTATCGTTTGATCTCCTCGAATGTTTTGTGCAAGCATCGTCCCATATGAACGAAACGCCCTTCTTCATCAGCTTGGCGAAGGTTGGCATCTTCCGGAGAGATTTGAAATAAATCTACGGATGTACGCCAGTCGTCCCTGCAATCCTCTGAGCTCCCTAAGGCTTCTTGGAGGTTGCATTTCCTGAATGGCGCGAACCTTCTCTGGATCCAAGTGAATTCCGGTAGAGGTTACAACAACCCTAGGAATTTTCCGCTGGCTACCCCCAGGAAGGACTTGGTAGGATTCATCTTCAATTGATGAGCCCGCATGATGTCAAAGACCGCTTTTAGGTCCGCTATGTGATCCCCTTTAGTGCGGCTTTTCACCGCGATGTCATCGACATAGCACTCCACCGTCTTGCGTATCTGATGGTGGAAAATGGCATTCATAGCCCTTTGGTATGTCGCCCCTGCATTTTTTAGTCCGAAGGGCATGACGGTGTAGCAGTATACTCCTAGAGGTGTCCTGAAGGAGGTGTGCTTTTCGTCGTCAGGGTACATCTTGATTTGATTGTAACCTGAGAATCCGTCCATAAAGGACATTCGCTCGAACCCGCATGTATTGTCAATCATGACATCTGTGATTGGCAACGGGAACTCGTCTTTGGGGCAGGCCCACGTTTAGATCGCGGAAGTCGATGCAGATCCGGATCTTCCCGTTCTTCTTAGCAACGGGAGGATGTTAGCTACCAGTCGGGATGTTGTTCTTCCCTGATGAAGCCAGAGTCAATGAGCTTTTTGACTTCTAATTGGATTGCCTCCATTATTTCCGGACGAAACCGTCGCTGCTGTTGTTTGACAGGCTTCAAGTCCGGATTGATGTTGAGGCGATGCATAGCCACTTGAGGATCAAGTCCAGGCATATCCTCGTAGTTCCAGGCGAAGACGTCTATATACTCTTGTATAAGAGATATTAGATCCTTCTTCTCTGAGGTGACAGGCCGTCACTTATGAAGATGGGCTTAGGATTAGCCTCATCCCCCAGATTGATCTGAACAACCTTGTCTTCTGTGGGGTGGCTCACGCTGTTCAAAGCGGATATCCCAAAGAGCATTCAAATGTTGATCCAAGGGTCTGTATCCGACTGGATCATTTCTTCATCTTCATCTTCCAGATGGCTTGTTGAAACCATATTTATTGAAAGTTCTTTGAAGATGTTGCCGACACTGACATCCGATTCCCGACGATGACGTGCCTGATGTGGTCGTGGCCTGACAGTCTCTCGAATCAGAGGCTGATGGCACTGGAGTTGATACATAGCCCAACCCCCTGCGGGTCTGATGATAATAATCAGGTGCTTTCCCTTTCGGCACAAAAGATCGAAGCAACGATCTCCTTCCTTTGCCGAAGTTCAATCCGGGTCCATTGGCTAGATCGTATCCCATACGCTTCATCATCTTGAGCGTTCTCGGTTTCATAGTGATTGAACTGCGGGGGCTCCTCTTCACCTTCTTATTCTTCATAGGTGCTGGTTCAGACGAAATTCGTCCAAAGAGGATTGGTTTCTGGCCTTTTCGTCTGGCTGAACCAGGAATACAGACTTTTGTGCGTCACCATCATCCTGGTACGTCCCGAAGGATGATTTTATTGGTACATGCAATGATGTCAAGGCATCCATTGCCGACCATACATCCTCGTCTACGTCGGTGCTAGTATCCGACGGTATTGAATCAGACTCATACGCAAGGAAGTACGCGAAATCTAAATCTTCATTAATAATACCAACCGCCTACATCGTCGGTGGTATCAACATCGAGCTTATTAGTGCTCTTTACAAGTGGTTCTAGCTCCACATGCACTCTTCTTTTTCGGGCTCGATGTCAGCTCGTTACCAGAGTCTGGCTCCTCTGGTTGCGGTTTCATTATTCTCCTCATATAAGAGAGAATCCGTGAAATAATTCTCAACCCCTTTGAACGATGCCTTTCGGCAATCAACGTTCGGACCTGTCCGCTCTCGTCAATGTATTTCATGACTTGATGGAGAGTGGAGGGGACGATGGAATTTTGGTGAATCCATGGTCGTCCCAGCAACAGGTTGTAAGACGTGTCAGCGTCAATGACGTAACACGTTACTTCTGATTTGAGGCTCCCGATCCGGCATTTGAGCTTGATCTTCCCCATCGGGCGGGAGCTGTTGGCATTAAACCCATAAATAGTCGTCTGGGTAGGGCTCAGACGATGGGTAGGAATGCCCAGACATTGCATGACCCGGCGAGGTATGATGCTTAGTGCGGACCCAGGGTCTACCTGAATGCGATTCACCTCGGATGACCCGATATACCCCGTGAAGTATAGGGGTCGGTCATGCTTCCCTTTAACCTGCATGTCATCTTTTGTGAAAGAGATGCAGGGAGCATTTGGGGAGGTGTGGAGGCAATCCTCTACATCTTCCTCCCTCGGTACGGGTCAGAAAGGCCTCAGCGTTTTGTCAGGGCTTCTTGTAGAGCTTCTCTGGTTGACTTTGATAGCCTCAGGAGCTCATACAAGTAATGCGTGCTGGGATGTTGGCTAACTGAGTCACACATCGAAGCGGTAAGGTGTCGAAGTGTCGAAATCCTTCCGCTGCACTTCTTGAAAGAACCGAGAAAACCGAGTTTCTTTCTGTTTCTCCACGGGTGGTTTTTGTGGAGGGCTGAGCTGGCTCTACAGCTGGTTGAGGAGGGACCACCGCCTTTTCGCCGTACTGCTTCAAGTACGCCTGCCCTGAACGGGTGCCTGCTGTCGGTTGGTTGGGCTCTGCCGCCAGGACCATTGTTCCTCTCTGAGTCGGTCAGCGAAGGAACATCAGCGTCTGCTTCCCGGGAAGAAGCGCAGATCACGTGGCAAGATGATGCCTTCCCCTTGCCTTGGACTTCCTGTTGGTCACAGTCGTCCATTGTTGCTCGTCGACGAGGTCAGGGTGGACCCACATGATTTCCCCTTGAGGTGTAGGGACGGGTACCAAGCCTTTCTCTCTGCTGCTGATGAGGGTCTGTATTGACCACTCTCAATTCTCCTTTCGGGACGATACCACTCCCACGGGCATCGGGGGTCGTGTCCCAAAGTGGAGCATCGACGTCATGTTGGCCGTCATCTTCTTCTGCTCTGGTCGGAGTTTTAATACCTCCGCGTCAATCAGGGCTTGAAGGACGTCCTTAAAGATGTAGCAGCTCCTGGTAGGGTGCCCGAGCATCCTATGGTACAGCATAGTTGGGATTGTCGGTCTTGCCGACTTCTTCCGGGCGCCTGATTTCAGGGAGCTTCAGTCGATTGCTCTTGTTGAGTAGTTTGAAGAGCGAATCGACGTGTTCCTCCTTGAAGGAATACTGCTTGTTGGGGCGTGGCTGGCTTGAAGAGCCACTTGCTCTGCCTGGTTGCGGCTTGGTGGGAGATTTGGTTTCCGTCGCCAAGTTATCCTTCCGTTTGGTTTGGAGGGATGTGTCTGGCGCACGCCCTCGTTGACCTTTCTGGCCTGGGCCTGCCTTCTTCCGCTCTGACGCGGCAACAATCTCCTCAGCCTGTTCACCTTGCTGGACTAATTGTTTCCAGGTGCGGCTTTCAGCAACTCCTATCTGAGTAAGGAGTGAGGTTTGGAGATTGTGGCGACATGTTTCCACCAGGGTGGCCTGGGTCATGCCGCTTGGACATCGGAGTGCCGTGTTCGAAATCTTTCTACGAAAGACTTAACGGACTCTCCCCTTCGCTGTTTGGTAGCTAAAAGGGTAGGCATTGTGACCTCCGAATCATCTTCAAAGAAGCGTGTTAGAAACAGCTTCTCCAGGTCGCCCCAGTTCTTGATGGAACCTTCCGGGAGCTTCATAAACCATTCAAGGCCAACCCTTTTAGGGTGCCAATGAACAGTCGCGCCAATATAGCGTCGTTATCTACCACATTCCCAGTTTGGGATTTGAAGTAGTAGATATGCTGGTTGGGTGATCCCTTCCCGTCAAATGCTTGGAGAGTTGGAGCCTTGAACTTAGGAGGGTACGGGACTAAGTCCCCTCGGCCGGATAGGGCCGGACCACTCCAGCTTCTTGGAGATCTTTACGACTGGCAAGGGCGTTGAGTCGTTGCTCCAGTAGGCTCATTCTTTGATCTTGAGCCTTCTCCGTCCGGGTTGCTTCCTGCATGCGCTGAAGGCTGGGACACATCTGGAGTAGATCGTCGTGTCCTTTCGGAAGGATCGGAGGGTGGACTTTCTCTCCTTCCCCTTCTTGCTCTTGGCCTTCTAGGAGGAGATCTCTCTCTCTCTTCGAGCAATTTCTCAAGCATGTGCTTGAGACCGTCAATGGTTCTCTGCTGAGAGGAGAGTATTTGCATTTGGGGCTTCTGCATCTGCACTAGATGCTTAGTTCTCCTCAGGAGCGTCTTCTTTATCCTCAGGAGCATCTGCCATGTAGGCAAAAACTCCCCTTTCACCGGAAGAGTTCGAATCTTGCGACTCTATCACTACGGAGTGAGAGTCGTCCATTCTAATGCCGCGGGATAAGGCATTATAGTCAATTGGGGGGATGGTCCCTGTCCTGGTACGGGTATGTCGATACACCCCTTCTGTCTCAGAGTTTGACCCCCTCTGAATTGACCATTGGTTGTTTTTCCTGCTTCTGCTTGTCATATATGCGGTAAGCTCCGGGTATTCGACATCAGGGAAGGTTCTCCTTCGGTGGGAGCGTCTTCTTTTGGCTGACGGAGGAATCAGGGTCAGCTGTCTAACCAAAGACGGCTGGTGCACGCCTGATTCGCAATGGCATCCAGAGAGCATCTGGATGAGTTGTTGACAGCAGCAAGAAGAAGTGGCCTGATTGGCACTTCTTTCCTTGTCAAATAATCCCTCAAATCCGTGGGAGGGGGATTAAATAGACTGGCCTCACAACGTCGAAGACGGGGGGCAGTCGTGTGTTGCGCTGTCTGAACGCAGATCTCAGAAACGCGGTGTTCACGCTGTTGCGTTCCGCGGCGTCTGGCGTCTCTGTTGAGACGAGACGCGTTCTCGCGTTGTTGTCTGCTGCGTTGGAGCAGAGAGACTTGAGGCGTTACGCGCGTCTGGCGTCTCTGTTGAGACGAGACGCGGTCCTCGCACTGTTGTCTGCTGCGTTGGAGCAGAGAAACTTGGGAGATAGTGGGCTACTGGGCCCTACGCCTGGGGGCGCATGCGTCCTGCGTTTGATGAGACGCAGAAGCTTCGCTTTGGCGTTTGGCAAGTTGGTCTTCGGCAGACACAACTTGAGGAGTCTCGCGTTTGGGTCGCCAAACGCGGATCTCTCGCACTGGTCGGGGTGCGGCAAGGCATCAGATTGAACGCCGCGTCCAACCCCAGTCAGAAAACCATCGGTTCCGACCGAGTGTTGACGCGCGCGTCTTCTCAGTCGACGCTCGGCATTCCGATTGCGTCATGGAGGAGGAGAGAAGCCAACAACTTCCTGGTTTGAAGAACCAGGGATGTTCACCACGCGGGTCTCTTGAGAGACGTTGACGCGGGTGTTCTGCGCGACGCGGGCGTTTGCGAGACGCGGGCGTTCTGCGAGACGCGGTCGATCGCAGTAGTTGTGCCGGGGGCCACGCGGGCCTTCTGGGAGGCGTTGGCGCGTGGGTTCTGTGCGTCGCGGTTGATCGCAGCAGAGGCGTTGGATGTCACGCGGGCCTTCGGGGAGGCGTTGACGCGTGAGCCGGACGCAGCACAGTGGGTGACAGCCGCGTCCGATAGAGCCACAGATAGGGCTTCGGGAAGCTGTCCACTCGAGACCCTGCGGCAGACGCGGGTCTTTGGGCTCTTGGAGCCAGAAGAGAGAAACTCTTCGTACTTCGCCTGGTCGAACTCAACGACGAGTGATTCGACCATCTTCCCCTTACGGAGAACGTCATCCTGCACCACGATGTGCTCATCGGTCACGAATGTAGTCCCCAGCGGAGTCGCCATCTCTTGTTCGGTACGGAAAGAGATTTGCCGTAAAATTTCCTTGAATCAGTTGAAAGATTACAACAAAACAATATTCCGACTGCAGGGAGGGAGGATGCTTGAATCTTCCCTTTGTTTAAGGCTGGGTTTCTTCGTGTGGCGATGGAGAGTGAATCTTGTTCTCCGTTGACCAGATGACCGTCCTGGACCGTCGGGGGTCGTCTCTTCGGCCGGTAGGGGAGTAACTCAGCTCCGTCTACCAACTCTCAAGAGGAGGTAAGCGAAGAGCGGCTAGTACTCAGTAAGCCTGCTGAAGAGTCTTCTCTCTTGTTGGCGTCGTGCTTCTCTCAAGATCTCCGACCTTTGGATTTAATTTGCTCGCCCGACCCTTCTCTGATTCTGGATTCAAGAATGCCCGACCCCCTCTCCCTTTTGATTCAATCAATCGACCCTTCCTTCATAGCCAACAGGGCTATTTATAGGGGTCTTAAGGGGTGATCGTGCCCCCTAAAAATGCGCCTGAATGAGGGGCCGTTACCCGCTATACGCGCGGTAACTGACCTCCACGATCTGGGGCGTTGCAACTGAGACGCGGGCTTTGAACCGACGCGCCTTGATGCTGAGACGCGGGCTTCAGGCCGACGCGCCTTGATGCTGAGACGCGGGTTTTGAACCGAACGCGCCTTGAAGTTGAGACGCGGGCTTCGGGCCGACGCGCCTTGATGTAGAGACGCGGGCTTTGAACCAAACGCGCCTTGAAGTTGAGACGCGGGCTTCGGGCCGACGCGCCTTGATGTAGAGACGCGGGCTTTGAACCAAACGCGCCTTGAAGTTGAGACGCGGGCTTCGGGCCGACGCGCCTTGATGTAGAGACGCGGGCTTTGAACCAAACGCGCCTTGAAGTTGAGACGCGGGCTTCGGGCCAACGCGCCTTGATGCTGAGACGCGGGCTTTCAGTCCCTTGCGTCTAATGTTTAAGACTGCTTCTTTGATGGCTTGCCCTGGTTAGTCATTTTAGACAGCCTACATTAACTACTAACTCATGGGTGATTGCTATCTTTAATCTTGCAAAGTGTATGATCTTCTCTTCTCCGATGGGTTACTTTCATGCTTGGCAAGTATCTTGTTGTAATTCTCCATATGATTCATGTGTGCCTCATTTAGAGCCTTGTCTAGAACAAGTGCCTTGATGGAACATGGAGATGGATCACCAATATGCTATTTGTTGTACAACTTCTTTACTTCATTTAATGAATGTTGTATCTTCTTCCTTAGCATCCCTTGAGTGTAGCCCTTTTGATTCCATTATTGAAAGTCTAATTTGTAGGCCAATGACATCTATGAGGCTACAAGACAAGTCCAAGAATGATCACCCGTCATCCAAGTGGGAAAGTAATTAGACCAACACGCATGACGAATCCATGCCGATGAATCAACATGAGGCACGCATTCACCATCACGGAGTTTAGTAAGTTTTTAGCAAGGAAGTAAGGGTAGCTAGCCATGGTTTTCTTCACCTTAAAAGTCTTCATCAAGCTTTCATTCTTTAGTTTAGTCCAAAGCAAATCTTGATTTTGATTTCTTTTCATTTTCCATCATGAACATATCCACCAATTCTTCTATTTTCTTTTCCATGTTTCTTGCATTTGTGTAAATAACAAAGAGGAATCTTCGTTTTATATCTTCACTACCAACCGTAACGCTTCCATCGCAAGCTCTCCCTGAGAATCGACTCGGTATAGCCCTATGCTATAACGGAGATAGGAAAGGGTATATTAATCATCTTTCATACATTTGTGGAGTGATCTAAGCACTTGAGGTTGTTTCTAAACCTTATCTCCTTAATTGAATACATATATTTGTGCTCATTTATACTCCATATACAACACCTTTCTCGTCTAATCAAATTACTAAATCAAAAAAGAATAAGTTTGAAGATTCGTCAGTTCAGAGGTGATTAACTGACATAATTGATTAGGAATCGTCAGATATGAGATTTTGTCGTTCAGAGGTGATAGATTGGACATAACAACAAAGAAGGATAAAATTGGATATTCGTCAGTTTAGAGGTGACGAACTGGACATAACGATTAGAAATTACCAAACTCGGAGTGTTTATTATTCAGAGGTGACTAACTGGACATAACAGTAAACGAAAAGGAGAGACTTAGCTATCTGTCGGCTCAGAGATGATAGACTGGACATGATCGATTGAGAAGCCACCAAGCTCAGAATTTTGTCATTCAGAGGTGATGAATTGGATATGATGACAAAATGAAGGTGAACCCAGTTTTAGAGACCCGTCTATTTAGAGTTAGTTAACTGGACATGATAGATTAAGACATACTAAATTTCAAATCCGCTGCCAGAGATAGTTATATTAACTTAGCAGCTAGTCCATTGGGGACTGCAAAGGTGAACTGGATCTGGGCACCCGTCGGTTCAGAGATAATTGAACATGACTAACTAAGAGACACCGGCTTTCGTTGTTCAGAGGTAGTCGTTTAACATGACAGTAAGAACTCCCCGCCCTGACGGGGAAAAGGAGAATAAAGTTATGGACTCGTCTGTTTAGAGGTGATAAACTGGACATGATAGTTTGATTACCATAAAAAGAGAGAGATCTAGGCACCCGTTGGTTCAGAGGTGTTTAGACTGGATATAACTGATCAGGAGTCATCAGACTCAAAGGCCTGTCATTCAGAGGTGGCGAACTGACATAACGACAAAGGAGTAGTCCTTACTGGACTGAAAGATGAGACTTGACTATCTATCGTTCAGAGGTAATATGGGGCATAACCGATTGAGAACCACTAATCTCAGAATTTTTACCGTTCAGAGGTGACAAGCTGGACATGACGGTAAAAGAAGTAATTCTGCTGGGGCAAAATAGGATTTGATCATAAATTTCATGGGAAATTGGTATTTTCTTGGGAAATCTTTTGAAAGAAATTGTCAGAGATATATTATTAACGTGACAATCAGGAAAGTCCATTAGGGACTGAAAAGGGAAATAATAGACATAAAGAGAGTCTACAAGAAACTCATTAAAGAGTTAGAAAAATGAATCCTATAAGAGATTATATGTCAGAGGTAATCATTAATGTAACAAAAAGAACTCTATGGAGATTGGATAGAAAATGATTATTTCCTAAAAAGTTGCTAGAGGTAATCATTAACGTAACGATCAAATACCTTGCTAGAGAATTTAAAAGGAGATTTTGTCAGAAGTGATTGTGACAATTTCTCCACTTAGGATTTGTAAAGGTGACTTGTCAGATGTGTGATGTTAATTGACAAGGATTTGATTACTGTTAGAAATATTTAATCATAACAATAATTTGAGTGGACCTATCATTCTATTGAAGAGAATGACAAGTGAAATTTAATCCATTGGGGATATTAACAAGATGCACCAGAGATATTCGAAGGTTTTACTGTCATATGTTTAATGTTAACTTAACAGGTTTGATCTGTAATTCATTTTACTGAAAAAATAATTACAGTTTTGATGTGGTCCTATCATTCCATGGACGACAATTGGCAGAAACTTTTATGGAATTGACCATTCTTTGTAAATACAAGAACATTGCTAGAAATTCTGCCAGGGATTAAAAGATAGTGTTCCTAAATTTATTTGGGAGTCAAATTAATCCTATTGGGGAATAAGAGAATAAAACTCCTAGAGGAAAATTCAGAGATGAGACTTTAACATGACTTTTTATTTTGTGGATCTACCATTCCATGAAAGAGAATTAGTAGAGGATTTTGGAGGAATCAAATAGGATCAGTTCGCTTAGAATTTTTAGCAAACCTTCAACTATTAACGGATTTGTAAGTTTTTACCAACTACCATTTGAGTTGGGTTAGCCATGCTATTTTTCTCAGCATGATGAGTTGTCGACCACTTTGCGTTGGCTTAAACGCTAATTTTTTCCTCTATTTTTTGCCATTAAGGGCTTAGGATCATGTAATTCTGTGGGCATGTCAATACGAACTATGCTCCTAATTGACACCATGCAGCGTTGTCTCCTGATGTTTTATCAGCCTGACTCCAAAGGGATCCCCAATGATCAGAGGTATAATGTTACCCTGATCAGGGATAATTTTTCTTCAGAAATTTGTCGTTGATTGGCGTCATAAGCATGTCACTGTTTAGATTGGATAGGCGATATGCTCTATTTGAGTAGATTGTCTTTACTACAAATGATCCTTCCCATTTAGGATGAAATTTGCCTTTGGACTTGTATGCCATGACCATAGGTCATCTGACAGTTAAGACCAAATCTCCTTTCTAGAAAATTTTCTTTTTGATCTTTTTGTTGAAGGCCTTTGAGATTTGAGCCTGATAAAGCTCAATACACTGCTGAGCCTGTATTGCTTCTCGTCTAGAGCTTCAAGCTCTTGGATACGTAACCAATGATTATCTTCTTCAGTCATCTTGGTCGCCAAAGCAACACAAAGTGACAGTATTCGAATTTTCAAAGGTATAACTACTTCGCATCCATATACCAGAGAAAAAGGTGTATTGTCTGTTGGACTCAGACCGTAGTCAATAGGTCCAAAGACATTCACTAAGTTCTCATTCCATTCCAATCTCGTTTGCTTATGGAGATGAAACTTTTCGAGAGGCTTGATGAAAGTCTTGTTGAATACTTCTGCTAACTCATTGGCGGCAGGGTTGTAAGCAGTTGACGCCACATTCTGAATTTGATACTTATCGCAGAACCGATAGAATGATTGACTTACGAATCGGGGACCATTATCGTGGATGGTCCGTCTGGGGACACCAAATCGGCGGATGACATGATATCTGATAAAGTTGACCATGTTGGTGGTTTTAACTTCAACAAGCGAAAACTGCCTCTGCCCACTTTGAAAAATAATCGGTTATTGCAAAGATGAACCGATGACTTTTAGCTGACATAGGACTGATTGGCCCTATTATATCAATTCCCCAAGCTTCGAACGACTATGATGTGACTGTGGGATGGAGTAGTTCCGGGGGTTGATGTATAAAATCCGCATGGATTTGACAAGCCTTACACCTTTTTGCGTACTCGACTGCATCAGCGATCATAGTCGGGTAATAATAGCCAAGTCGGTGCAATCGATCCTTAAGCTTTCATCCTGGTTGATGAGCTCCACATATGCCATCGTGAGCCTCTTTGATAACTTATTATGCCTCTAAATTGGATAGACAACGAAAATGTATACCATCATATGAACGACGGTATAACGTTTTTACCACTGTATTTATAGTAAAATCGAGTAGATCTTTGTCGAACAGACACTGCTTCTCTGGAGTCATCGGGTAATATGCCGTGTAAGGTATAGTCGATGATTGGGAATCGCCAGTCCCTTGGTTCAAAGTTTGTCGAGGTTATATGAACTTCGCTAACCTCTAAACCGTACTTCAGACAGAAGAGATGACGGACCGTGAGATGGTAGCAATATCAGCAGGTAAGGTAGTGTTGCTAGTGCCGCTAGAGCATCTGCCTTTATATTTTGGAGGCAGGATATATGACTAATGTAGAATCCTTCAAATGTATCTGCCAACTGAATTGCTGTATGGTGATAAGTATGAGGTCTTCATGACAGACTTCATATTCACCCTTGACTTGATTGATGATCACTTGAAATCACCATAAGCTTCAAGGAATTGTACCCCCATCTATTGAGCGAGTGGGAGGTCAATGAGCAAAGCATTGTACTTGGCTACGTTGTTGGAACAAGGTTCTATTAGCGAGAATGCACGAGGAAGGAGTGATTCTCGGGTGAGAAAAATATTACCCCCACTCTGGCGATAATCTTGCCTTTTGGTCCGGTTCTTGATTCACCACCAAAGAACAACTGCCATGCATCATCGCTTGAAGTTATGTTGGCTTCGATAACTTTATTCTGAATATCTTCATGTAGCTTTGAAGATTCAGGAACTGGATGAGCTGTCAAGAAGTCTGCGAGAGATTGACCCTTAATGGCCTTCTAGGGTACGAAGGTCATATTATATTGGGATAACAGTATGACCCAATTAGCCAACTTGAAGTTCATGGATTGGGCTTTGTCATCAGAATCCGAAAGGGATTGACTCTTGAGATGACATGAACAGTCTGCCTGACCAAGTATGTCACATCTTCTGGATGGCAAAGACAAGAGCAAGGCATTCCTTTTCAACCGGGTTTAGCGACTTTCTACCCCAATCAAGGTTCTGCTGAGATAATAGATGGCTTACTCGGCACCTTCATTATTCTTCTGTGTGAGCAAAGCGCCTAAAGAATGGTCCATGACTCTTATATACAGTAAAATGATTTCCCTGCAATAGGAGATGCTAGGACTGGAGGCTTAGTGAGGTATACCTTGGTACCCTCAAAAGCTTTTTTGACAAGCATCATCCCAGACAAAAGATACGCCCTTCTTCATTAGTCGTGTAAATGATTCACAGGACCTGACAAGTTTATGATGAATCTTCAGATATAGGCCAGCCTACCTTGAAGACCTCGGAGTTTTTTGAGATTCTTCGGAAGCTGCATATCTTGAATAGCTTTGATCTTGTCAGGATCAAAATGAATTTCCTTAGATGTGACAATAAATTCCAGGAAATTGCCACTTGAAACTCCCAAGAAAATTTTGTCGGGTTCATCTTCAACTGGTGAGCCCGCATGAGATCGAACATTGTTCTCAAATCATGGAGATGATTATTCTTGTCGCGAATTTTGATTACAATGTCGTCACATAATACTCTACTATCTTCGTAGGTGATCACGGAAGATCGTACTCACTGCATGTTGGTAGGTGGTACCCGCATTCTTTAAGCCAAACGACATAACCGTATAGTAAAACACACCCAACGGTGTTCAAAATTATGTATGCTTTTTATCATCCGGGTACATCTTGATTTGATTTTATCCTGAAAAGTCATCAATAAAGGACATCCTTTCAAACCACACGTGTTATCAATCATGACATCCGTGATAGTAATTAAAATTCATTTTTAGGACAAGCTATATTAAGATCATGAAAGTCAATATAGATCCGGATCTTTTCGTTCTTTTTAACGATGGGTACAATATTAGCAACCCAGTCTGTGTGTTGTTCCTCTCGAATGAAGCCACATTCGATGAGTTTCTGAACCTCAGCTTCAATTGCCTCCATAATATCAGGTCGGAACCATCGCTGCTATTGTTTGACCGGCTTAGCATCTGGCTTGATGTTGAGACAGTGCATAGCCACCTGAGAGTCGAGACCAGACAGTCTTCATAGCTCCAAGTAAAAACATTTATATACTCTCTTATCAGGGATACTATCAGTGACAAACTTTCACTTATAGAGATGAGCTTCGGGTGCGCTTGCTCACCAACATCAATTTGAATCACTTTATCTTCTGTAGGAGGATCGTGTTGTTTAAAACACTTCTCCCATTGAAGACCCAATTGTTGAGCCCAAGGATCATGTCGAACGACTCAATGTCCTATTCTGATTTCACCTGACTGATCGATGTTATGTTGACGAAGAGTTTCTTGAAGGCAACCCCTACACTTACATCAGATTACCAAAACGATGAATCTGAAGAATGTGATAGAAGAGGTCTTTCAGATTCTGAATCAGATTAAGCAGATATAGTAATGTACCTCAACCCCATGCGAGTCTGATCGTAGTAGTTGACAGGCTTTTCTTTCAGTATGAAAGGTTGTGGAGGGGTGCGCTGTCCCTTTCCAAAGTTCAGACCTTCACCACGATGTAAGTCATATCCCATTTTTTTATCATACGGTGCGCTAACCGTGCATAATGAAAGAATTGTGGGGTCTCCAAATCTTCATCCGAATTATTGGATGTAGTGATCCAATGTCAGATTCAGCCAATATAATGGGCAACTGGTCCTTCTAGGAAGATGAAACTACAAATACAGATCCATCATTCTCTTCTATATGCATGCATGTCGTTGACATGGGCAGGGGCATGCGTAGAAGGCTCATGTCAGTAAAACTATCATAACACAAGGAATAATTGAAATTGATATTTTCATTAAGGACCCATTCGTTGCCATTGTCGACGGAGTTATTACAATCATGATCATTCAGATAGGCTACAATCGGTTCTTCATCAAAAGAAACCTCTGGATCTTCTCCTGATTTTGAGTCTGCTTCGTTGCAGCTATCGATATCGTCAGGCAATAATTTTTCTATCACTTTACTGTTCTCTTTGTAAAGTAGAGAATCAATGAAATAGTTCGCCACCCCTTTGAGCGGCTGCATTTCTGCAAGCACCATCCTGACCATTGCCTTGTCATTTACATATTTGAAGTATTAATGGAGTGTGGAAGGCACGATCCAATTAGCATGGATTCAAAGTTGCCCTAGAAAAAGGTTGTAGGACGTATTGGCGTCGATGACATAGCACGTCACTTCTGATTTCAAGTTTCCAATTTGACACCAAAGACGGATCTTACCCAGAGGATGACTACTCCAGGCGTTGAAGCCATATATGGTTGTAGTCGTGGTTGACAACCTGCTCAATAGGATGCCGAAAATAAAGCAGTCTCTTGGGGATAATGCTTAGAGCAGACCCGGGATCAACTTGTATTCTCTTGATATTGTAGACCCAATGTACCCTGTATAATACAAGGGCCTATCGTGTTGGTTGTCTTTGAGGAACATATCCTCAGAAGTAAATGTAATGCATGGCACATCGGGGGCATGAAGTTCCATCTTCTTTTGTAGGAATGGGCACTTGCGTCAGAAATAATTTTGAATCAGCAAGAGCATCCCTACATGCCTCTCTTGCTTCCTTTGAGTGGCGGAGTAGCTTGTGCAGAGTAATACGAGCTGGGATATTGGCTAATTTTGCCAATATGTCAAAGCAAAAGGGAGTTTTGAGTTCTCTGAAAGGATTCTTCTTCAAGGATTCATCAAAGCGAATCTCCTTCTGTTTTTTCTTATCTTTTGGCATTGAGGCCTGGACAGGTACAATGTTCCTGATGTCGTTTGTTCGGGTGCTCTGTTAGGTGTCTAGTTGTACTATCATAAGTACTGTTTATCAGAACACGTACCCACCATCTATGATGTGGAAGGTTGTGCTGCTAAGGCCAGCTTCTCTCCTTCTAAGTCACTGAGAGAGGCTACAGTCATAGAGTCGTCATTAGCTGCGAGAAAAACTGCATTGCATGACTTACCTTTGAACTTGAGCTTGTTAGTCTACCATTACTCATCTTTGACAATATCTGGGTGGGCCCACATGATTTCTCCAGATTCTATCGTGATTGGGATGAGACCTTTAGCTTCCTGCTGTTCAGTCATAGGGTTGAAGACATCCAATCTTACCTTAGAAATTGGGACCAATCCGTCTTGGACAATCATCTTCAAAATTGTTCCAAAAATAAGAGTTATCATGTTGACGGCGACTTTCTTTTGTTCTGACTTTGGAGTCAGAACTCTAGCATTTACTAGGGCTTGGTCTTATCCTTAAGCATATAACATCTGCTAATAGAGTGATGCACCATCCTATGAAAGAGACAGTAATTAAAACCATTTGTACGCCCCACGTCATTAGGTCACCGAACTTCAGGTGACTTGAGCTTGTTACTCTTGTATAGAAAATGAAAGATTGTCGCCACCTGCTCGTCTTTAAAAGAGTACAACTTTGACGGGAATTTAAATTCCTAATTGTCATTAGTGTTATTCTTCTGTTTTGGTAGAGTTGTCCCTGATAGCTCAACGGTCATGTTTTCTTCCCTTTGATTGAGAAGACTGGGCCGCATTATGCCCCTTGGTGTTGACCCCCCTTGTTCTTGGGGATTGAGGGTTTAAATTTCTTAACTGATTTCTCAGCTATCTCAGCTTGTTCAATAAGCTTCTTCCATGTATGATCTTTGACAGCTCCCATACGGACTTTCACTGTATCGAGAAAGTTATGTCGGCACGTCTGGAGTAACATAGGTAACGACATGCTTGCAGGACACATGAGAGAAAGGTTGTGGAATCTCTCAATATATTCCCACACAGATTCTCCTCCTTTCTAGGTTGTTAAGAGGAGCTTGTCCATAGTCACCTCGGTATCGTCCTCATAGAATCGAGAGAGGAACCTAATTTCTAGGTCAATTCAAGAGTTGAAGGAGTCGCTAGGCAGGCCCTGAACCAATCAAAGGCTACCCCTTAAGAGTGCCAATGAATAGTCTAGCCATGATGGCATCATTATCTATTACGATACCGGTTTGAGACCGAAAGTAATAGATATGATGGTTGGGTGAGCTCTTGTCGTCGCACATGTGCAACGTAGGTGGCTTGAACTTTGGTGGGCATGGTACTGAATCTCACTCTAGTTGGTAAGGACGTGTCATCCCACCTTCTTCTTCAGTTCATCCCTTTTGGTTAGGGATACAATCTGAGCCTGTATGTCTTTAATGACGTCGATATCAATCGAGGAGCTTTTTTTTTGACTTTTCAGTCTTAGGATGTTCATCATCGTGATACCCCTCTTCATTATTATTACTACCGGTGTCATTAGTATTTTCGTTGGTCAGGAGATGGGTTAGCATCTGCTGGATGTTATCCAAGATTTATACTGAGATTTGGAAGTCTACTCCTGTGCCTCCATTCGCTGATGAAGATCATCATTGCCATTATCGGCAAGGTTAACAGACATAAGTCCCATTCGTACCGAGATGATGGTAGCAAAAGAGGCGTATCCACTGGCTTCTTCCTTGTCATCAGATCATTGGAAAGGTTCCTCAATGGTGCAGGTGACTCAGCTCCATTTGATGAAGAAGGTTGTCTATAATCATAGGGTATCACTACCCTTGAGCGAGTACCTTGAAAGGCACCCTGTTGTTCCACCAGAACCTGACTTAAGTCGGGGCTATAGTCAGAGTCTGAAGAGCTGGCTAAAGGGGTGACGGTTCCTCATCTCCGTCTTCGGGATCAAAAAAGATCCCTCTGTAACGCCCCGCTCCCAAGTATACGGAGACGTTATGGCGACGTACATACGCAGGGTGAAACACCCTCGCGCGTACGTTAAGCCTCAGTACAAGAAATAGCCTCCATATACACAAGAGTTCCAGCATTAAATAAGTACAAGAATACCTGCAGAAAGGGGTTAGTGATCATAACAGATATAAAAATAGGGATAACTAAGATAACAGGAACAAAGCACAAAGATACCTATGAAGGGTCTCGATGGTAGAGTCTCCTATGTGAATCTAACGAACTAGCTGACCAAACGATAACTCGGATCTCCAACCTGGGCACGCAAACCCAGGGTCGTCAGAAAGCGACCTAGTGAGTGGTAAAATGAAGGAGGTAGAAATATCTATTATAGTAATACAAGCACGATAATGATATATAATACATGATGATGTATTAATGATACCATAAAATAAGCATATAGAAATATATAAACATGTCATCTTTTAATACCATCACTACCTAGCCGGTTATCATCGGGTCCTGTCTATAGTCGTATCCAGTTTATATAATAAATAATGTTGTCTAGTGGTGACGTAATAGAAATGAACATGTTAGTGTTTTCCATTGATTTGCAAAAGGGGAAAACTTACAAATAAAAGTTTGAGGAGCTAAATTACAAGTATTCTTAAAAAGATTACAAGTAGATCCCCTCAGAGATTCTGGGAAAATGTGCCGATAGGAGTCTGGTCAGCGCGCGACCACTTTGTCCCTTTGACGATGCGAGCGATGAGATTCCCTTCTCGCCTGGTTCCGGGAATCAGAGAATAGAGGATTGGTAGAACCCTCTTGCTGCTTCTCAAAATCGCCTTCGATAAGGAATTCCTTCTCGCCTGGTTCCGGAGATTCCTTGAGAAGAAGGACGATGTTAGGGTATCAACACCCTGGATAGAGAAAGCAATTCTCTAAAAGGTCTCTGAATTCGAGAACGCACGGTGCGTTATGAAGAAGCCTCAGTCGAAGAAGCTAATTGATCGATTCTTGCGATCAGAAGGCAATTGATGGCTCCTTCCTCTGCAATCCGATCTCTCTTCATTCGTCCTCCTCCATTGTACCCCTGGCGGGTTATTTATAGGGAGAGCAAGGGTATAATCGTCCCCTTTGAAGATATGGAAACAGATTGAACCGAATCTGTTTGAATCTGGAAAGTAGCCTTGCTGCGAGGCTAGAATAGCTTCCGCGGAGCTAGAAAATGGCAAGTCGGTTGATCTTTCCGATTTGTTATGATCCTTTCCATATCGTTGAAGGATTTTCCCTGATCCTCTTACTCGTTTCAAGAGAGTCAAGAGATTGTGGCAATCACCTGCCATATTTGAATCCTAATTGGATTTGATCAGATTGGATCTGATCTTATCAGGAGATTTGATTGGTCAAAGGTTGACCATAGCAGGCTGATGGCGGAGCTGCCCGCTTTGAAGCTCATAGCGGAGCTAGAGGCAATCCTTGGCGAAGTCCGAAAAGAGGGTCTTCGGCGAAGCTGTCAGTTAGCTTCCTGGCGATGCTCTGGATGATGTAAGCCTCTCAAGCGAGGCTATCTCCTTGGGCTAATGTAATGCTAAATGCTAGCATTTTAGACCTGCTGAGGTCTGTTTAGAAACAATCCGGGTTCACTGTTCTGCTTGCTGGATCAGTGGAGTCCAAACCGCTTCCTTGTCCCTTGGAGGTGGGTGAAAACTGGTCTTCAGCTCGTCTGTCCCTTGTCTTTTGTAAATGTCAACAAGTTTAGACATCGTTCGGACCAATGAGAATCTTGTCTTTTTTAAGTGTCAACAAGACCCCCTTCAAAGTTTTCGAAAGTCTGCAATAGCCCAGACTTCGAAATACTTTGAACTGCTGTGATGGTGGTGTGGAGTATGAACGTCGCCATGATGGTTGAGTTCAGCTTCGCTTTCAATCCTGCTTTGGGATGTAGATTCGCCGAGGAATCATGTAGACTCGCGTCTGGGTAGCTTCGCGGCTAGGTAAGTTCGCTCTGGAACATCTGTCGCTTTCCCGAGGCCAACTGCCGTGGGCCAGTTACGAGGAGGATTACTCCTTTCTTCATGCTGATCGAGGGAGATGTTCTCCGATTTGCACGTTTCCAAGGGAGGATATTCCCTTTATTCAAGGCGCCATAAATGCCTTTTATGAGGGAGACGTTCTCTTCCCTTGTACGGTTCCAATGGAAACCGTTCCTGTTATCAAGGCGCAGTAAATGCCTTGAATGTGCTCGTGCTTCCACGCTTGAGGTGGTTGCGCTCAGGCCATGGGGCCTATAAATAGGACACTTGAGGTCCTCTGAAGAGAAATGCCTTGCCTTTCTTCTCTTCTCTTGGTTGTGAGAGATACTCAGATCTCTGAATTAGTGGGAAAGCCCACTCTGGTTGTCTAACCGGCCAAGGACCAGTAAGTCTTGATCATTCAAAGACTTCACTGCTTTTAGGGAATTCATCTCCCTTGATTTAGCTTTGGCAGCTCGCTTCAAGGATTAGCTTCCCTTGTTCATCATCTTGCAATTGGCTGCTGCAGAGAAGGATCTCATCATAGCTTTCTGTGAAGCTATCATCTTGATTTGATCAGAGAAAGATCACTGTATGTTAAGTCCGCTGCGCAGGCAGGACTTGGGACTTGGCTTCTTCAATAGTTGAGCCAGTCTTGCCATATTGGTGAGGTTGAGACTGTTCTTCACAAGATCAGTCTGACTTTGCCGTATAGGTGAGGCTAGGACTTGGCGTTTGCTGAGCCATCCCATGGTTGCTGTGCAGGTGGAGCTTATCCTCTGCTTAAGTCGGATTGCTTTACCGCTGAAGAATCTGACTTAATGTTTTTGCAGCTCTTTCTGTGCTTAACTGCTAACTTGCTTCAATTTGCCTTGCAGCGAGCTATGCTTGTCAGTCTGGTGACTTGATGGAAGAAGCCATAAAATTGCCTTATGCTTCCCCGGTTGAAGCTTTACTTTTAAGCAGGAGGAACAATTGGGGGCAGCGGGTGCGCGTCCCAGAGGCTGTTGGCAGCCTCTTATCCGAGATGATTCGATCTGAGGTGAGGCTGGTTGCCGACTTTCAACTTTGGTGGCCTTCGTCGGGGACGATCCATTTCAGGGGAGTGGGCCTCACGCACGCGTCAGATCCGCGTCATCAAAACTAGTTCCCATTATATGGGATCTGACGTGTTGGCGGCGATAAGTTTTATTGCCAGGCTTCAACAAAAATGGCCTGGCAAGATCTGCCATTTTGTGGAGAAAAAATGACCGTGTCCCGGTGGCAGAACTGGTTAAGCCTTGTGCAGGAGGAAGGCCTTTCGTGTCCAGTTGATCTGGTCTGGAAGCAGATAAAACCGCTTGTATGCCTTTTATGCAAATGGCCTTGCTAGGCAACTATGTGTGTTGTATGAAACACAACTTTGATGTAATATCAATGTACCCTTGCTTTTAAATCAATGAAAATTCTTTGTCTGATCATTTGATTTTTTGCTTGCTTTTGAGAGTTTGGCCATTGCTGGGCTGAACTGTATGCAGAATTAAGGACATTGTCCTTCCTTTGAATGATCTTTGTGAGACTGGCATGTCCCGCAAATAGCAGCCTCTTTGGCGGGCTAGGGTAGACTTCCTGGCGAAGTCTTTGAAGGTTTGTGCGAAGCCCGCACTTTGCTCCTGCGCGGAGTTAACCCTTTAGTGGGGTTGAACCGTCGCACTTTGGAAAAGCGCCTCAGGCGCTTCGGGCACTGTTTCGAATTAATTCGAAACGGCGGCATGTGCCCTTTTTTGAGGCCTTGATTTAGGCGCTGACTGGCCTATAAAAGCCTGATCGGGCTGATCATGGGAGAGATCTCCTTTTTTCAGAGAAATTTCTGTCTTTTCCTCTCCTTCTTCCTCCTTTGCTTCAGAGTACTTCGAGAACTCTTGCAGTTCTTCAATGGCGCCCAAGAGACGAGCGGGTAAGGAAGTAGCGACTTCTGCAGTGGAGGGCCCTCCTCCTCCGGTCATTGAACGACCAATCACTGGTAAGAGACTCCTTTCCCAGATTAGGGATGATGGTCTTCTCTTTTTGGAGTCGGCGCTTGGCCATTAGGACGATCGAATATGATCTGTCCTTATCAGGGAACTCGTTTCCCTTAACTTCCCTATTTTGCTTGCACCAGGGAAGTAAGAACTGAACAGTTCTTCTCTTGGGCTTCCATAAGAAGCCATTGCTTGGGCAATCTTCATCCTGTTGAGGAACAGGATATGGGTCGTGTGCCTTCAGTCATGGCCACGAAGGGTGACTGTTAACCATAACGTCCTTTTGATGACGTCAGCGCTTAGGGCTATGCCACTTCCTGCAAAGATGCAGTCTTACCTGTGAAGCGAAGCTTTTTTACCAAAGCTATTATCCCCACTGTCCCTGCTTACTGGGCGAGGCTATGCCTTAGCGAATTTTTGTGTCTTCGCGTCGATTTGATTGGTGAACTAATCATAGTTCATTTTCTTTTTTTTTTTTTTTTTGCAGTTCATTACGCCTCCGGCCTCCAGAACAGTCTATTTGGCGTAACCAGTCGAACAGGAAGCCTCAGCTTGCAGTTCCTTGGGCAGGCTTCCTTGTTCAGTGAGCCGAGCTCCCTTGTACGGGATACGCTCATTCAGAGTGGTGGCCCGCAGGCCATGCGGAGCATTTTGACCACGGCTCCGTTTGAAGATATCGACCGTCAGGCTTACAAAAAGCCTGACTTCATGTTCGGGGATGCTGCACCTGATCCCGATCGCCAGCTGCAAGCCGGCGAAGGCCAGTGGGTCTTCCAGTTGGATGGCGAGAGGTTCTATCTCCCATCTACTAAGCGGCATTTCGCTTTGTCTTCCTTCGCGAGCGTGACTCAGGCTCGGAAGATGACGTGGGGCGTGAGCCTAAATGCTGAGTCCGTCCATGTCGGGAGACTGTCGTATAAGTCCGGCTATTCAGGGGCGGGCTATCCTCGTAGCGTAATAGGGCTATACCCTGGGAAGGTGGCGAGAGACCTTCCAGTAGGAGAGAATCCAGCTGCGGCGCCGACCTTTGGCACTCAGTTCTGCGAAGTTGACGGGAACTATCCCGCCACGGACTTCAGGGCTCCTGGTTGGGTCCACCCTCCTAGGTCATGGTGGGTGGAGTTGACCAATTATATCCTCAATCATTTTGAGGGGGAATTAGAGAGGTTGAACCTCTATGAGGCCGTCAGGGCGACCTGCTACGGCATTGAGATGAAGGTGGCGTGCTTCTACGCCATCCTAGAGTTGTACTGCCCGGCCTCGGGGACTTTCTTCACCCCAGTTGGTGAGTTGGGCATGGCCCTGCATGAGATGCAAGAGATCTCAGCTTTGCCCTTCGGGTCTCTTCCATATGAAGAATATTTTCCGTGCGACACGGAGTTGGCTCTCTTGGAGAAGCAAGAGCCTGCCTTACTTGAGACATATCGGGAATTGATGTGCCACCTGCACATTTGTTCCAGTATCCACACTGGTGGTAAGGGCAGCTCGAAGAGCTTGAAGAGCTGGGGGAGCTACTTGTTCCCGGACATGACTAGTGTGCCCGAGGCAGCTCATTGCGGAGTTGCTGAAGAAGACATCTTGGCGAGGATGGAGGTGCGCGCTGAAAAGGACATCGTCGTGACCGAAGATGATGGTCCTTTCGAGAAGGGTGATGTTCTTCGGAGCTTTCACCATCAGGCCCGTCGGCCTATGTCTCGCAAGGCGTTGCTGGCTGGCTTCTTAACCATCTGGTTAAAGAAGTGTGTCGTACCTTCTTCTTCGGGTGACATTGTTCACCCAAATGTGCTGCTGCCTGCCGTCCGCTTGGTCCATGGCCACCGTCTGGGTCTCCTCCCGGCCATGGTGTGTTGTATTCAGAGGGGCCTTCGTATACTGACGGAGGCTTTCTGCAGGCCGATGGCGTCAAGGCGGGGGAAGGGTGCCGTCCTGCCTTGTGACGGACCCAATCCTAGGGTAGGTTTACCGTACACCTACTTGATGGCGTGGTTCGCCTTACACTGCCCCGGTTTGATTGGAGCTGGGGAAGATCCACCTCAGGGTGTTCAAACGGCGCTTCTCCGTCGTTTTGAAGGCTGTCTGTGGCAGAAAACTTATGTGGCCGAGGCCCGTAAGTTAGTGCGTCGCTATGACGCTTATAGCCTGTTCCGTTGCTTTCCTCGCCTGCGGGGTGCAGGATACAACGAGGAATTCCATGATGTGGAATCAGGTCGGTCCCCCATGAGTCGGGGTTTTTCGAGTGGCTGGTCTGTATCCGGCCCTCGCATTTGCTGTACCGGAGTGGGGATACCTGCTATATGGAGCCCTACATCCCGAGCCGGTTCGCCCGCCAATTTGGGTATGACCAGTTGTATGTGGGCAACCCGAATCCGGACCTGGCTTTCATGGGGAGCCTCATTGATGGGGCTCGTGCTTGGCGGTTCTTTACCGCGGATGACACTGGAGCGTGGCTACGCACGCCGTCAAGGGATCCCGGCCTATGGACGACCCTGTGTTTCTGCCAATGGTATGCAGCTTCGAACTCCACGCCTCCTGGATTCAAAGTCAATAGTTCAGGTGTGAAGTTGATTTCCCATCGGCTGAGGCAGAAGGCTTCTGATAAGATGGAGGGCAAGCGAGTCCGTGTTCCTGGCATAGAGGAGTTCATCGCTGTGGATGATAGCGAGGCTTCTGATGCAGAGAGCCCGTGCTTCGAGGCAGAGACAAGGCCCGATGCCCCCGAAGCTGGTGCTCGTGAAGCCGGCTCTGGTGTAGTGGGGGCAGCTCTCCCACAGCATGTGGAAGAAGTGGAGGAAGAGGACTCTGAGGTCCACTTCAAAAGGAAGCGTGGGAGTGGATCCCGTAGGAAGTCGTCGGCGAAGAAGCCCCGTCGCCAAACTCCTACCATTGTGGTGGGGGGTGAGCCCTCTGCTGCGCCTCCTTCTGCTGCTCCATTAGTGGCTGAGCCGTTGGTTGATGAACCGACTACTGGTAAGATTGGACCCATCTAATATGCCTTCAGCGCGCTTTACATGACCCATCATTTGCTTTTTGTTTGCAGGAGCTGAGGCAGTTGGAGAGCAAGGGGAGCACTACGATCCCCTGTTCACTTATGGAAGTGCAGCGGGTTCCTTTGCTCGCTCGGAGGAGTCCGGAGGTGATGCGGCCGATATTGGCCCTTCGGGCGCTGGGACTTCTAAAGGAAGTCCTATGGCATCCAGCTCTGCCGGGTGGTCTGCGGAGGAATCGGCGAGTGGCCCGGCTATCCGCGTTGAGTCGGGTAAGAACTTTCCGATGGGACCCTTGGATTCTGATGCGGCTGACGATGTGACATCGGCCTTCGGTAAGACTAAGGTCTCTTGGTCCTCGCCTATTTGTTGCGTCTCCTTTTTGACCTTGGTTTCGTTGCAGGCATTCGTCCCCAAGGTGCATCAGCTTCGAAAGGAGCGGAGGGTTTTCCTGAAGGGTCAAAGGGCGATATGAGCGCTTCGACCGGGGCAGACGCAGCTGTGTTAGACGCGCTGTATGGCGACCTGCCTTTTTATCAGCCCAAATCAGCGGAGGGCCCTGAGGTTGAAGAGGCGGCAGTCCCGGAGGTACCCCCACTTCCAGTCATATCAGCGAGTGGGGTGCAGACTGTCTTGCCGAATACGGCATTGAGGGTGATTGTGAGCCCTACCTCCCCGACGCTGGTAGTTGAGCCTGCTGCTCAGGAGGCGGTGGCCAGTCCTACCTCCGCGGTGGCTGGCGTGCTGGTGTCGCTGAGGACTCCGCCGAGGTCACCTTTGGCTTGCCCTGCTGCTGTCGATGTTCCCGCTTCTTCTTCTGCGGCGGTGTCGACTAGGTTGGTAGATTGCTCCGAGGTTGTCTCAAGGGTTGATGAAGCTGAGAATGACTTCATCGGTAATCTGGTTGACAGCTTCTATAATAGTTTGGAGCAGACTATCGGTCTAGTCTTGAAGGGCTCGCCTGTGCCATTTTCGAAGCTGAAGATGGTTCTCTCCCGTGGCATTGAGTGTATCCGGGACTTTGAGGGGTACCATCAAGCTACTGCTCTGGAGCTCCTGGTGGATGACCTTGAGAAGGACGTGGAGGAATGGCGCCATTTCCATCGATCCGATGCAGCGTCTTTGGCTGATGAACGGCTCGCACGTCTTGTCGCCCAGAAGCGCGAGGCTCAGCTCGCTGCTCAAGAGGCTGTTGAGGCTATCTCCTCTGACTTGAGGTCCTTGGAGGCAGAGGAAGCAGAGGTTGGGAGTGCAATTGATGCTTCCAACAGTGCTCTTCTTGACGCTGAAGATAAGATCAAGAGGGCTGAAGAGATGATCCGAAAGGCAAATCTCCTCTTGTCCAAAGCTACGCAGATGCGTCATGAAGAGTCTGCGCGGCTTAAGCAGCTCAGGGCTCGAAGTGAGGAGCTGGCGGAGCAGAAGTCATCACAGATGGCGACTTTGGCGGAGACCGAGGCTCGTCTGGCTCAGGCGGTGGACTTCGATGCGGCGGAGCTAAGATCACAGGCGCTGGCCCAGGCTGAAGATGACAGGAGGACGCGGCTAGCTTCTCTTGGAGATCGGATCCGATCTTATCATGTACGCCTATAGGCTCCTCCATGTATCCCATCCTTCTGAATTAATAGAAAGATTTTTCTTTTGTTGTCTGTTGTTTAGATAATGAGGCATGGCTGTCTGTTGGTTCAGAGGTCGCAATGACATAACCAATTGAGATGTTGTCAGTCTCGAAGTCAGCCCTTTGCGGGGCTAAAAAGGGAGATACTTGCCTTTTGTAAATGTCAGCAAGCATCGAGATTGAGACTTAGCTGTCAGCTGGTTCAGAGGTCGCAATGACATAACCAATTGGGACGCCGCTAAGCTCAATGGTAGATGAGGCTTGGCTATCTGCCAGTTCAGAGGTCGCAATGACATAACTGGTTGAGAAGCCACCAAGCTCAATAATGAGTGATACTCGTTTTTTTGTAAATGTCAACGAGTATCGAGACCTGTCTTTTGTAAATGTCAACAGGACTCGGGATTGAGACTTAGCTGTCTGCTGGTTCAGAGGTCGCAATGACGTAACCAATTGAGACGCCACTAAGCTCAATGATAGATGAAACTTGGCTATCTGCCAGTTCAGCGGTCGCAATGACATAACTGGTTGAGAAGCCACCAAGCTTCGATCGATAGGTGATACTCGTCTTTTGTAAATGTCAACGAGTATCGAGACCTGTCTTTTGTAAATGTCAACAGGGCTCGGGATTGAGACTTAGCTGTCTGCTGGTTCAGAGGTCGCAATGACATAACCAATTGAGACGCCACTAAGCTCAATAGCAATGGAGTTTGGGAATAGTCTCGTTTTCACGGGGAGAAACGAGGGAATCGCTGTCATAGGTTTAATGTTAACGTAACAGCGGAATATATGTGGTCCTACCATTCTATGGATGAGAATTGGTAAGTGATTTTGGAGGTCTCATTTTCTTGGAGAGAAACGAGGGGATTGCTGCCATAGGTTTAATGTTAACGTAACAGCGGAATATATATGGTCCTACCATTCTATGGATGAGAATTGGTAGGTGATTCTGGAGAGGGAATCAAGTGGGAACAGGTCCCTTGGGATTTTGAGCAAACCCCCAGCTATCAATAGGTTTGATATGTTTGGAGAAAGAGAAAGGCTCTCTTTGTGCGTATTCCGGACGCGCGGATCTCGATCAGAGGTGTAATGTTAACCTGATCGAGAGCAAGATCCTTGATTAAAGATAATACTTTTTTAAGAATTTGCCATTGATCGGCATCATGAGGAGGTCGCCATCTGCAGTTGTAAGGCGGTATGCTCCGTTTGAATAGACTGTCTCTATCACAAACGGTCCTTCCCATTTAGGCTGAAATTTGCCTTTGGTCTTGTGCGTCATAATCATCGGTCGTCTGACGGCTAAGACTAAGTCTCCTTTCTGGAAGACTCTCTGTTTGACCTTCTTATTGAAGGCTTTTGACATCCGAGCTTGATATAGCTCGATGTGTTGTTGAGCTTGCAGCCGCTTCTCGTCCAGGGCTTCGAGCTCTTGAAGACGCAGGCGATCATTGTCTTCTGATGTCATCTTAGTAGTCAAGGCTACCCGCAATGATGGCATCTGGATTTCCAATGGGATGACCGCTTCGCACCCATATACCAGGGAGAAAGGCGTATTGCCTGTCGGTGTCCGAACCGTAGTCCGGTAGGCCCAAAGGCATTCACCGAGCTTTTCGTCCCAATCTCGCTTGTTCGAGGAGACAAACTTCTTGAGCAGCTTGATGATTGTCTTGTTAAATGCTTCTGCTAAACCGTTGGCAGCAGGATTGTAAGCTGTTGAAGCCATATTCTGAATTCGGTATTTATCGCAGAACCGATAGAATCCTTGGCTTATGAATTGGGGACCATTGTCATGGATGATCCGCCTGGGGACACCAAATCGATGGATGACGTGGTGCTTGATGAAGCTAACCAGATTGGAGGTTTTAACTTCGGCCAACGGTGTGGCCTCTGCCCATTTTGAGAAGTAATCGGTTATTGCCAGGATAAACCGGTGACCTCTTGCCGAAGAGGGGCTAATTGGCCCTACGACATCGATTCCCCACGCTTCAAATGGCCATGAAGCAACAGTAGGGTGGAGCAACTCCGAAGGTTGGTGTATGAAGTCTGCATGGACCTGGCACGCCTTACACCTTCGTGCATATTGGGTAGCATCGGTCATCATGGTCGGCCAGTAGTACCCAAGTCTGTGCAGCCTGTCTTTAAGCTTTGGACCTGGCTGGTGAGCTCCGCAAATGCCATCATGTGCTTCTTTAAGCACTTCCTGTGCCTCTGAATGAGAGAGACAACGGAGGAGAACACCGTCATATGAACGACGGTAGAGTGTCTTCAAAGTGGGATCATAGTAGAAACGGAGCGACCTTCGTCTGATGGACGCTGCTTCTTTGGGATCGTCTGGAAGCAGACCGTGTAGAGCATAGTCAATGAGAGGGAAGCGCCAATCCCTCGGCTCAAGATCCATGGAGACATTACAGACTTCTTGGATTCTTAGTATGTGCTTGGAGCATACAAGATGTCGGGTTGCGACTGTGAGGTGATACTCGGTGTCGGCCGGTAAGGCTAGCGTTGTCGCTAATGCAGCGAGAGCATCCGCCTTGGTATTTGAGATCGGGACACATGCCCAATGTAGAAGCCTTCAAATAAGCTAGCCAATTCGATGGCTGTATGATAATAAGGCACCAAGTCTTCATGACGGACCTCGTATTCGCCTTTAACCTGATTTATGATCAGCTTTGAATCGCCATAAGCTTCAAGGTAGCGTACCCCCATTCCATGGGCGAGCTGGAGGCCAATGAGCAGAGCATTGTATTCCGCTACATTATTAGAGCATGATTCTGTCAAGGAGAATGCTCTGGGAAGGATATGATCCTGTGGGGAGATAAACACAACCCCCACTCCGGCAATAATCTTTCCTTTGGGGCCCATCCGCGATGCTCCATCAAAGAACATCTGCCACACTTCCTCTACTGAGGTTGCATTAGACTCGAAGACTTCATCAGGGATGTCTTCGTGAAGCTTTGAATGTTCCGGGACTGGATGCGCAGCCAAGAACTCTGCAAGGGCTTGACCTTTAACTGCCTTCTGAGGAGTAAAGGTCATGTCGTATTGAGACAACAGAAGTGCCCATTTAGCCAATCTTGAATTCAGCGACCCTGGCTTCGTCATGAGAAGTCGTAAAGGGTTCACTCTGGAGATGACATGTATGGTTTGGCCAACCAAATAATGTCGTGTCTTCTGGACAGCGAAGACGAGAGCTAAACACTCTTTCTCAATAGGATTGTAGCGAGATTCCGCTCCTATGAGAGTCCTGCTCAGATAATAAATGGCCTGCTCATGGCCATTGTCATCCTTCTGAGCGAGGAGGGCGCCGAGGGAATAATCCAGAGCTTTTACATAAAGCAAGAATGTTTTCCCTGATGTAGGGGCCACTAAGACCGGAGGTTTTGTGAGATACCTCTTAATATCTTCATAAGCTTCTTGACAAGCTCGATCCCATATGAAGGCAGTACCCTTCTTCATGAGACGGGTAAACGGTTGGCAGCGGCCCGAAAGATTTGCTATGAATCTTCTGATGTAGGCTAATCTGCCTTGCAAGCCTCGGAGCTCTTTGAGGTTCCTTGGTGGATGCATGTCCTGGATGGCTTTGACTTTGTCTGGGTCCAGATGGATCCCTTTTGATGTGACAATGAACCCAAGGAATTTGCCACTAGACACTCCCAAGAAGGATTTTGTCGGGTTCATTTTCAGCTGATGAGCCCGCATTATGTCGAACATCGTTCTCAGATCGCGAAGATGTTCATTTTTGCTGCGGCTTTTGACGGCAATGTCGTCAACATAGCACTCCACCGTCTTTCGGAGATGGTCGCGGAAGATCATGCTCATCGCCCGTTGGTAGGTTGCTCCGGCGTTCTTCAGTCCGAAGGGCATTACAGTGTAGCAATATACCCCCAGTGGCGTTCGGAAAGAAGTATGCTTCTCGTCATCGGGATACATCTTGATCTGGTTGTACCCTGAGAAGCCGTCCATGAAAGACATCCTCTCGAACCCGCATGTGTTGTCGATCATGACATCGGTGATCGGCAGTGGGAATTCATCTTTGGGACAGGCCATATTGAGATCACGGTAGTCGATGCAGATTCGTATTTTCCCATTTTTCTTGAGGACGGGGACTATGTTAGCCACCCAATCTGGATGTTGTTCCTCCCGGATGAAGCCACAAGCAATGAGCTTATGAACTTCGGCTTCAATAGCCTCCATGATGTTTGGGCGGAACCGACGTTGTTGCTGCTTGACTGGCTTAACGTCGGGCTTGATATTTAGACGGTGCATAGCGACCTGTGGATCAAGTCCAGGCATGTCTTCATAGCTCCAGGCGAAGACATCTATATACTCTTTTACGAGCATTATCAATTCTTCCTTTTCGATAAGTGATAAGCTTTCACTTATGAAAATAGGCTTAGGGTGATCTTGACTGCCTAAGTTGACTTGGATCACCTTGTCTTCGGTAGGTGGCTCGCGTAGCTCAAACCGCTTTTCCCATTGAAAGCTCAATTGCTGGGCCCATGATTCCTCATTGGCAACCTCTGCGGGTTCCAACTGACTGCTTGAAGTCATGAGGCTTTCGAATATTCCTCCTATGCTGACATCAGAGTCCCATTCGGAGGATGAGGTCGACTGTGATGGGATCGATCCGTCGCCTTTGACCTGAACTGTTGTTGATGACGTGGGTGTAACATACCCTAACCCCCTGCGTGTACTATCATAGTAATTTGCAGGTTTTCCTCTTGGGACGGAGTTACGCATCAAGCCGCGTCTTCCTTTTCCGAAGTTTAGGCCCGCTCCCTGCTTCAGGTTGTAGCCCATCTTTTTCATAATATGGCGCGCTGATGGCGCGTAATGGAAGAACTGTGGAACTTCTGAGTCCGAGCTTGAGTCTGTAGTTGAGAATCTCCCTGGCCGGGCTCTGCCGAAGATTATTGGCGACTGACCTTGCTTGGACGGAGGGACTACCAGCGTGGCCCCTTCTATAACCTCCACAGATGTAGTGGCCGAACTTGGCTCATGTACGGGCATGCGAAGAGGGTCATCCATAATGGATTTAATCGACTCGATGCTCGCAGGATAATCAAAAGAAATATTATCATTAATTATCCATTCGCCTTCCTCATCAGAAGGGATCTCACATCGGGGATCATTAAAGCATGCTACAATTGGCTCGCCAATCAGAATGGCCGGCGTGCCTGTTTCAGATTCCGAATCTGCCTCATTGCCACTTTCATCATCGTCTGGCAATGGTTCTCCCGGCGTTCCACTAGCCTCTTGATATAGGAGGGCATCAGTGAAGTAGTTTTCCACCCCCTTAAAGGGTTGCTTTTCAGCGAAGACAGTTCGTACTGTCGCATCATCCTCAACATACTTGAAGCACTGATGGAGAGTGGACGGAACGATCCAGTTGGCATGGATCCAAGGTCGTCCTAGTAGCAGGTTGTATGATGTGTCAGCATCAATGACATAGCACGTCACTTCTGACTTCAGGCTTCCGATTCTGCAGCGGAGCCGAATCTTTCCAAGCGGATGGCTGCTCCCGGCGTTGAAACCATATATTGTAGTGGTGGTTGCAGACAACCTGTACAGCGGTATGCCGAGGAAGTAGAGGAGCCTTTTGGGGATGATGCTGAGAGCAGACCCCGGATCGACTTGTACTCTTTCAATGCAGGTTGAACCGATATATCCGGTATAGTACAGGGGTCGATCATGCTTGTTGTCTTTGAGAAGCATATCTTCCGCCGTGAAGGTAATGGCAGGTACCTTTGACTGCGCGTGATGGCACTCTGAGCAGGGAGGCTGCATCTCATCACCAGGGATCTCAGGCATGCATGTCAGAAAGGACTCTGAGTTGGCTAGCGCATCTCTGAGCGCCTCTCTCGTCTCTTTAGAGAGACGAAGAAGCTCGTGTATTGTGATACGAGCCGGGATATTGGCTAAGTGGGCCAATATATCAAAGCGAAAGGGCGTGGCTAACCCTTGGCCTGGCGGTTTCTTCAACACATGGTCGAATCGCACCTCCTTAGGCTTTTCCTTCCCTTTGGCTGGAATTGGAGTGGATGCCGGCATTGGTACTGACGTCGTTTGCTGCTGTATCTCGTCAGTAGATTTGTCATATTGCCTTTGATATGACTTTCCAGACCGGGTGCCCGTCTGTTGAGGCGCATCTGCCCGCGCTGCACAGGCATGCTTTTCTTCTTCAGAATCGCTGAGGGAAGCCGAAGTAAGATTACCATCGTCTGGTAGGACAGAGATGACATTGCAGGATTTGCCCTTTCTGCTGGAGTCCTTCGACGTCTGCTGTACGTCTTGGATGAGATCGGGGTGTATCCACATAACTTCCCCTGTCTCCAATGTCAAAGGGACGAGACCCTTATTGTTTTGAGTCGTGGCTGGAGGATGCTTGATTTCCAACCGTGGCGCCGGGGCTGAGTAGGTCTCGCCAGGAACCATGACCTTCTGGGCAGTGCCGAACTCAAGAGTCACCATATTGGCAGTGACTTTCTTCTGTTCCGTCTTCAGTGTGAGGACTCCGGCGTCGACCAAGGCTTGAATTCTATCCTTAAGAACATAGCACTTGTCGGTAGGATGGTGGATCATCCTGTGGTAGAGGCAGTATTTGGGGTCATTTGTGCGCCCTACCTCATTAGGACGCCGAGCATCTGGCAGCTTCATCTTATTCCCTTTATGGAGCAGATGGAATATTGTGACCACCTGGTCATCTCTGAAGGAGTACTGCTTCGGAGGAAACTTGGGCTCTTGGCTGTTGACGCCGCTCTTCTTGGCCTTTGGCTGTGTGTCCCCGGTCAGCTCGACGGACATAATTTCCTTCCCTTTAGCTTGGGAAGACTGCGGGAGATCGCTACGCCCTTTGTTGTTCGTGCCCCATTTGCTCCTAGGGGCGGATGGCTCGAACTTCTTAGCCGATTTCTCGGCTATCTCGGCTTGTTCGACCAATTCCTTCCAAGTATGGGCCTTGACAGCCCCCATGCGAACTTCTACTTGATCCAAGAAGTTGTGTCTGCATGTTTGTAAAAGCATGGGTAAAGGCATCCCCGCTGGGCACATCAGAGATAGATTTCTGAACCGCTCAATGTATTCACGGACAGATTCGCCTTTCCTCTGCACAGTGGAAAGGAGCTTATCCATGGTCACTTCGGTATCGTCCTCATAGAAGCGAGAGAGAAACCGGGTTTCCAGGTCGATCCAGGAATTGATAGAGCCCGGGGGAAGACTGCGAAACCAGTCAAACGCCACCCCTTTCAAGGTGCCGATGAACAACCTAGCCATGATGGCGTCGTTGTTTAGAACATTACCGGTCTGAGACCGGAAATAGTAGATGTGCTGATTGGGCGAGCTCTTACCATCATACGTGTGCAACGTTGGTGGTTTGAACTTTGGCGGATATGGCACTGAATCCCATTCCAGTGGGTAGGGACGGACTACCCCCACTTTCTTCAATTCATCCTTTTGCGCCAGGGATGAAATTTGAGCTTGAAGGCCTTTAAGGACTTCGGCATCCAGGGAAGAGCCTCCCTTGGATCTCTCCGTCTTGGGCGGATCATTGCTGAGATCCCCCTCCTCGTCATGATTACTTCCGGTATCATCATTCCGGTTGCTGAGGAGTTGAGCTAGCATCTGCTGGATATTGTCCAGGGCCTCTTGCTGAGTTCTAGAGGTTTGCTCCTGAGCCTCCAAACGCCGACGAAGGTCGTCATTGGCGTTATCGGCCATATTAACCGATGCTTTGTCCGTTCGCACGGAACTGACTGTTGCTGAAGAAGCATACCCGCCGTCTCCATCTTCTCCGTCAGACGATTGGGGTGATCGTCCGGATTGTGGCGGGATCAGGGCCTTTGAGGAAGAAGGCTGTTCATAATTATAGGGTATCGCTACCCTGGATCTGGTGTTTCGGAAAACACCTTCTTCGCGCACCAAGACTTCATCTAAGCCTGGGCAATAATCTGGATCTGGGGAGCCGAAAGGGGTATCTTCGGATGTATGACCTCCTCTGCGCGGCTCTCGCCCCCTTCCGGTCATGTTGACGGATGCAGAGGCTGGATCTGGCGAGCCACTCCTTCTGAGATGCTTCATTGGGATGCGCGCAGACAGTCGATCAAAGACTGATCGCCGATATGGAGAGGTGGCAAGGGTTGGTCGTAACCGACACTGCATAGAATGGACCATCACCAACTGGCATCCACTTCGTCGACAACAGGAGGAAGTAGTCTGGAAATGCTTCAATCTCCGCTTGTCCGCCAAGAATTCTCGCAGGTCGGCCCCGTAGGGGCCTGAACAATCTGGTATATGGGACAACGCATCGTTCCCCTTATTCCTGCGGAAAGGATTAGCACCGTATAGTGCTCTGGTTTTAGCCTCGCGGCTGTAAACCCGATGAGTACGCCGAGGTACAATAGCCTTGCTTGCGAGGACAAGGCTAGCAGTAGGCGTCGCTGCACTAGGAGACGGTATGATTGCCGTCTTGACTTTATGGTTGGCAGCATTGTTGGCACAGGCGGGCATCTTGCCTTTTTCTTCATAAGAGGGGCGCGGCTTTGGCGAGGCTACGCCTGAAGCTTCAGCAGAGGACTTCTGTTTAGGCTTCCATATCTGCTTTGACAGAGGATGCGTAGGTTCGCAAGGAACCTGAATAGCCACAAGCGGGGCTGTGGGGTGCTGGCAGGATTCTGCCTCTGGTTTCTGATTTGAAAGCTTGGCCATAAAGACCTTCTTGTGCTTCCGTGCTCGAAGCATCAAGCCACCCCCAGAGAGGACTTCTTCAAATCTTCTTTGATCAATTTGGATAACCAGGTTCTCAAAAGTGCAGGATCTGGGCTGCGGACATGTTTCCTTGTTGCGCCAGAGGACCGCGGCAGGTTTGTAGAGAACCTTTTCCGTCTCCGCAGAGACTTTGCTTGAAGATTTAGCCAGAGAAGATCTGGCTGCACCGGCTTTTCTGAATTCAGAGATAGACCCGAAGGTCTGTTCGTCGCATTGCGACACTTGATTCTCAGCAGAGGAGAATACAATCCCCAGCGGAGTCGCCACCTTGTTTTCCATTGATTTGCAAAAGGGGAAAACTTACAAATAAAAGTTTGAGGAGCTAAATTACAAGTATTCTTAAAAAGATTACAAGTAGATCCCCTCAGAGATTCTGGGAAAATGTGCCGATAGGAGTCTGGTCAGCGCGCGACCACTTTGTCCCTTTGACGATGCGAGCGATGAGATTCCCTTCTCGCCTGGTTCCGGGAATCAGAGAATAGAGGATTGGTAGAACCCTCTTGCTGCTTCTCAAAATCGCCTTCGATAAGGAATTCCTTCTCGCCTGGTTCCGGAGATTCCTTGAGAAGAAGGACGATGTTAGGGTATCAACACCCTGGATAGAGAAAGCAATTCTCTAAAAGGTCTCTGAATTCGAGAACGCACGGTGCGTTATGAAGAAGCCTCAGTCGAAGAAGCTAATTGATCGATTCTTGCGATCAGAAGGCAATTGATGGCTCCTTCCTCTGCAATCCGATCTCTCTTCATTCGTCCTCCTCCATTGTACCCCTGGCGGGTTATTTATAGGGAGAGCAAGGGTATAATCGTCCCCTTTGAAGATATGGAAACAGATTGAACCGAATCTGTTTGAATCTGGAAAGTAGCCTTGCTGCGAGGCTAGAATAGCTTCCGCGGAGCTAGAAAATGGCAAGTCGGTTGATCTTTCCGATTTGTTATGATCCTTTCCATATCGTTGAAGGATTTTCCCTGATCCTCTTACTCGTTTCAAGAGAGTCAAGAGATTGTGGCAATCACCTGCCATATTTGAATCCTAATTGGATTTGATCAGATTGGATCTGATCTTATCAGGAGATTTGATTGGTCAAAGGTTGACCATAGCAGGCTGATGGCGGAGCTGCCCGCTTTGAAGCTCATAGCGGAGCTAGAGGCAATCCTTGGCGAAGTCCGAAAAGAGGGTCTTCGGCGAAGCTGTCAGTTAGCTTCCTGGCGATGCTCTGGATGATGTAAGCCTCTCAAGCGAGGCTATCTCCTTGGGCTAATGTAATGCTAAATGCTAGCATTTTAGACCTGCTGAGGTCTGTTTAGAAACAATCCGGGTTCACTGTTCTGCTTGCTGGATCAGTGGAGTCCAAACCGCTTCCTTGTCCCTTGGAGGTGGGTGAAAACTGGTCTTCAGCTCGTCTGTCCCTTGTCTTTTGTAAATGTCAACAAGTTTAGACATCGTTCGGACCAATGAGAATCTTGTCTTTTTTAAGTGTCAACAGTTAGTAGTGACGTGATAGAAGTGAACATGCAGATGGGCATATGCAATATAACCATAACACGGTGTTGTGCATAGACAGTAATGATATCTGCAAGGTATACAGAAAACAGAATATATGCAATGAAGAGTATACATATACATAAGTAGTATGCCACCTCAGAAAGTGTAACATGTACTAGGTAAAGTAACAAAGTATACATGTAACAGGATAGCGGCTAAATGATCAGGTACGGTAACAAGTACAACTAAACAATAGAATACATGTATCAGGCAAGTCATGTTATTTATCCAATAGTAGCAATCAGTATCGCCTGCTATTTTAATCAATCTCTTCCAGTGTCCCATACCACTGGAGTTCATACTGGAGCCCGCACTCCAGCCGAACCCATCCGGACATGGCATACGGGTACCATTATCCAAACGAGAGAGTGATCAAATAACATGTGTTCCCGATGTCACTATTTTGTATACTGTTTTATTATGTTCATTGAAAACCCATGGTCGAGGAGCTCTAGTCAAGTGGGTGTATCCCGTGCATACCCGGGACAACGGCCTTAAACAGACCCCTGGCTGCTGAGACCAGGGCCAGCCCGCTAAGGCTGTAACATGTAACAGAAACTCAATGAGCTAAAACAATAACGGGAAACGAGAGCTTATGAGCTATAACAGACGGTAGCCAGCACTACCCCGTCCCCTGCAGTGGGACAAACAATAGATCCAGACATCCACCCGACAAGACCTAGTCAACCGTCAAGTCTCCCCCATACCCAAGTTCTCTTTATTATCGTTCACTATACAGTATATCAGGAACAAGTACAGAATAGGGTACATGTAACACGATAACATAACATGAGCTTTGTTGATAGCACAAAACACGATAACGGGAAATAGGAAACAATAGATGTGGGATTCCATACATCGCATATCAACGGCTCATGTATCCAGTAACGGGAATATCAAGAACAATAACGGGAAACAATCATGTAACAGGAATACCTGAGTATGACATGCAATATGAACGGTGATCCATATGACAAGAATATAGAAACCATGCATGCATGTGTAACAGTGATATGCCGAGAATCCATGTATGATGATAACAATATATAAAATGACGGTATTCCGTGAAGTGGTGCAGCTATATATCGGTGGGATATGAACACGAAATAATAGTGTGGCGTGTCATAGTATGTGTAACGGTGATACATGTACATGAGATAACAGTGTCCCGTGTGACAGGATATGTAAGTCACGGTGTTCCGAGTGTGCACATTACTGTTTAGTCTAACAAGTCTCTATGTAACAGATGGACGTGAATATATAATGCACCGTATGTAAACTATCGTGTCCGGTGTAATATGGCTATACCATCTATTCGAGTGTTAAATACTTCTAATTCTACTCACTATTACTCATAATGATCTATTTTAATTATCAAGTTCGTGGTTAGTTTTACTTATGAACATTATTAACTTCGAAAATCTCGTTAACTAACCAATCATCCCATATAATAAATCAGGTTTTATTATGTTTTAATTCTAGGGATTTACCGAGTAAACAATAATTATAATGATTTACCGATAATCAAGTTTTATTAATTACGCAATCAATCACTTTCACTAAACATGGTAAAAATATAATTTATAAAAGAAAAACACTCACAAACTAGCCATGGAAAGGTAGCTCTCTTTCTCACGATCGCAACGGATCCAGAATCGTCCAAATCGGAATCTGGGTGCTCCAGATATCGTCCGAATACTAGAATGCATATAAATGGGTTAAATATGCAATAACAATATCTTAAATGCAAATAATAAAAAGTAGAGGGGGTTTTCTGTCATATTACCTGTATGGGTTTTTGGATGCGGGTTTGGGCTCTTAACGGGTCGGGTTTGGATCCAATACCCAAACCCATCACATAACTTAAATGGGTAAGGGTTATCGGGTCGGGTTTGTTTCCAAACCCACCCAATATTGTTATTGGGTTCGGGTCCACGGAGATTTCATTTGTGAATTAAAAATCGTGGAGCCGATTATCGGTATCGGTCAACGCCGACTACGGAGATTTTCCAAAATAATGCAGAAAAATTTCTGAAAATCCTGAAAATCTAAAATATTGGAAAATAATAGCTAAAACTGAAATCGGCTAAATCAGATGTATCGAGTACTGATACTGTGATACGTACATCAGGGAGCAGGGGGTTACACCCTCCCTTTACTTATCATGTTAACAGCGGCGGCTGCAAGATGACTCACCTCTGTCGCCTTCTTCTTCCGGGACCTGGGTCTCTTAGAAGTTTGGGCTGACAACCGGCTGGATACTGATTATTGGCTTGGAGGCGAAGTCATCGGGATGAGACCCAAACAGCAATGGATGGAATACACCATTACAAATTGACACCTCGCTTGTTCGCACTGGGACGGCGAGATGCGAACAAATTCTTTAGAGCTAAGCTTTCGCTTGTTACTCAGATAATCTCTCAAGTCAGTGTTAACTGGACCGAATCGATCCATCACAGAGACTCGAGGAGATTTGATATTAGCTGCCTTGGGCTGAGAAGCCTTAGGCTTATCCTTAAGGGTTTTTTTCTTGTTATAAGCGAAGTTAGGATAGCTTCACCTGAAAGAGTAGCTTCACAAGGCGAAACTACTGCCTTAGTTCTGCCCTTAGGGGCGAACTTAGCTTTGCCGTGCAGAGTTTTTCCTTCAAGCAAGGTTAGAATAGCCAGCTGTTAGACACCCAGTGGTGCTTTATTTCTAGCCTCGCGGCAGAGATGCTTAGCACTTGGTGCTATCAATGAGAGCGACGCTGAATCGGCGACGCTATTAGCACGCAAAGGTGCTTTTGTGTCATCATCAGGGTAAAACCAACACTTGAAAACGCGTGTGCTTGAAATCAGTGTAAAAATGTGTATGCTAATGTTCCATCGATACTTCTGTTATAACATGATGGCTCAACGGGTCGAATCCACAAGGACAGAAGGCAATAGAAGCATTAACAATCCGTTCACGTTGGTTGTTAACAAGTTCTTTGTTAAAAAAAGAGAAAAAGAAAAAGAAAAAGAAAAGGAAAAAAGAAGTGATAGGTGAGAAGGCGATGAAAACGGCGATGTGACAACAAAGAGGACTGGTTATGGGATCGGTAAAACAAAATAAGAAAATAGAGATGAAATGAAAAGTGAAGTAAAACACAAATTGAAAGTATGGTAAAGTGATTTGGAAAATAGATTTAAAAAAAAACAAAATAGAAAAGAAGATGAAACTTGTAATAAATAAGATGAAAACAATAGTGAACTAAGAAGGCGGTGAAAACAATTATAGAAAAATGATAAAAAAAAGGTTTTAAAATCAATTTTTAAAACAAAGTAAAAAGAAAGAAGGAAACGATGAAAGAAGACTTATGGCTACTATTAATTGCTTCACTAACCATGCTAACCTCTTAGTGATAGTTGACTCACATGGATTCTTGGTCATCACTAGTCCTTACCTTCAAGAGCATTACAAAGCATGGCACACAAGAGTGTTCTTCACATTCAAACAGATTCAATCCACACAATAAATAGCAAGGTACTATTAGATCATCAAAACCAAATAGAGGTGAGCATGAAATAAAAAAGACATTGCAAGTTAGCTTATTAGTGGTTAGATATTAGAATGTTAGAATGTTAGAATCCATTGTCATGAACCATCAATGACTCTTGCAAGAGTAAGATTTAATAGAGGTTATTAGATTTGTATGAATTATCAAGTAAGTAATTAGCTAGTTAGTGATTAGTAATTAGATTGTCATGAGAAGAAAACTAGCTAAGTATCATGTAGAAGATGAAGAAGATTATATTAGAGAAGAAAGGAGACACCTTTAATATAGATTGTCACTCTCTATTTCATCAATTTCTCTCTCTCTCTCTCCAGAATTAACTTAGCCCTACTACAAGATCTAAAAAGAGAGAAAAATACAAAATAAAAGAAGAAGAAGAACTACACTAGCCTACACTAAAGAGAAGAAAACCTAATTCCCGTTCTCTAACCCCCGTCCTTGATCTGAATTACAGTATTTATAGGCATAGGAAGTATCTGAAAGGCGAGACGTAGCCACATGTCGAAAATTAACGCGTGGGCCCACAAGAATGCTGTGAAAACGCAGCTTATAGGGCCAAGTGCCCTGATTTTTGCTCCGTGATTTTGTCCAGCTTCGAGGATCTTCTAGATGGCCTTGGATTTGGGTATTTGGATCCGGTTTTCTTTAGATTCATGCCCAACTTTTACATCCAATATATCTTTAGTTTGACCTTCATGTAATGAGATTTATTTACTCAAATTGAATTTAATTAGGCTCTTATTCTGATTTTGCCCTTAGACTCTTGATTATTTGCAAAATAGACCAAAATACGGGTGAGAAGCGTTATTTTATTCAGAAATTAATAGAAAAATGTGATGTAATGAAGCAGAATCGCAGATTAATCAGTGTGGCGGGCTTAGCACTGTGTAGCAGTGTTGTTGATGCAAGCAAGGCTGTAATAGCATCGCTGTTAGCACAGAGTGCTTTGACCTTAGCCTCACGGGATAGACGAGACTTAGCTCTGCAATGAGCTGAAGTAGTTTTGTGGTCCGAGACTATTTTAACTTCGCATGAAGCTGGATCAAAAGAAGGAATTGAGGACTTTACAATTCACATAGCCTTTCAAGAGGCTGCTTTAGGTTTGCACTGAACCTTTATAGTTTCGCGTGCAATATTAACACATTGGCGTGGGGCTAACTTAGTCTCACTTGAGACTGTGATAGGCTCGCGTAGAGCCTGTTTAGCATCGGGTGAGGCTTTGTTAGGTTCATAGAGAACCTCAATAATCTCAACAGAGATTTGTTTCCCAGAAGTAGCCAACGGTGCCCTGGCTACACAGACCTTTCTGTGTTTGCGCACATGTAAGGGACTATTGCTACCCTCAGAGAGGAGTTGCTCAAACGTCTCTTGATCAAAGTGAATGACCAGGCTTTCTGTAGAAGACCCAATGTTGCATTGTGGCACTTGGTTCTCACATGTGGAGAAGCAGTTTCTCAGTGGAATCGCCATCTTGTTTTTCATTGAAATTCAATAAAGGAAAAACTTACATAATTGGGAAGAGAGAGTTACTAGTAATCAAAAAAGAAGAAAAAGATTACAAGTATCTCTTCTGAAATTTTGAAAAAGTGTGTTGGTAGTGTAGGATCACCTAGGGGGTGAATAGGTGATGGCTAATCTAATGGTCACTTAATGCCAAATAATGCGGAAGTAAAAAACTATTATGACCTAAACTAAACTCTTACACTAAATATCACGTATAACACAAGAGTGTTGCTGAATTCCCCGTGAAGGGCTCTGGACAAACTCCTCTAGATTCCCCTAGATAAGGGTTGAGGTGCCGCGTTGGCTCTCTTGGTTAAATACAAGTGTTAGCAAACAATCCAAGCATGTATATCAATTAAGCACAATATGAATATCAAGCATGTAAGGATAAGCACAATAAAAGCATGCAAGATATAAACAAGAGACAAAGAGAGAGTGTGTGAGCAATCGCAAACACAAGGGATTTGTTTCGAGGTTCGAGCACACTTGCTCTACATCCCCGCCTTCGACACACGAAGGATTTCCACTATAATCGATCACAATGGATCACTCCTCGGTGCTGCAACACCTACAAGATCTCGAACTCTCTAGCCCCGTACACACCGCAAGCCCACCGGCTCGCCGAGGCCGCACCTCAACAACAAGTTCGCACCCGAACTCGAAACACCGCGAACACACACGTCCGCCTCCTCAAAGTACAAAGAATAAGTCTTTGGTGATCAGAACACTTTGATCACCTAAAAACTATCTCACTACAACACTCCTATAAGATGAATAGCAATGGATAGCTCAAGTGTTTGTGTGAGAAAAATAAGGATGTGAATGGTGGAGGAATACTCAAGAAATCTCTTTTAACACTCTTGATAAACTCCCCTTTTGATTGGAAGGATTTGCTCTCAATTTAGTGGGAAAAACTCTTTTAATGAAGTAGGAAAAACTGGCTCAAAACCCACTAGAAATCTTATTGAAAAACAATGCCCAAACCCCCAAATTTATAGGGCTAGAAAAACTAGCCGTTGGGGTCTGTCAGGCCTGTCGGTCGACCGCCCGGTCGACCGGCCAACGGTCATATTTCAGACCGTTGTGCCATCGGTCGACCGGTCGGTCGACCGAGCCAGGATACAGAGAGCAAGTCTCTCTGTCCGGTCGGCCGCCCGGACGACCGGGGCCTTTCTAGAGAGCAGAGCTCTCTGGACGGTAGACCGGTCGGTCCGCCGGCCATCCTACCAGAACTGGCATGCACGTCTGTGCACGTCGGTCGATCGTGACGGTCGGCCGACTTCAAGCTGCAGTCGACCGTCCCGGTCGACCGGCTGAAGCCAGTACAGAAAAGTAAAGGGATTTAAAACTTGGTCTTTTTGGTTCACATAAAATCCCATAAAATACTGAAAAATTTACAAAAATAATTTTACCAATATACTTTGATAAACAAACATGCTTGCACAAAATCAAGGCATGTTACAAATGATTTGGACTATTTTTGTAAGTTGAAAAAATTAGCTCAAATGAAAACAGTATTTTTCAAAACTAGATTTTTCCAAAACTTCACCAAATACAAAAATAAGATATTTAAACAACTTTGAAAGCATAGAGTGTATGGATATGATCCACTACACAAACATGGTGAAATATCTATGTTTTTGACTTTAAGCACTAAACATGGTTTTGGTAAAAACATAAAGCTTGAATACCAAAAACGAAACATGTATTTTCTAACATAGAAAATCTTTTGTAAAAACAAAACTATCAAGAGTGTGTGTGTATATGTATACTTGAGCAATCCATCAACTACTCTATCCTTTACATTTTATCTAAAAATAAAATCTTCTAAAAACAAACCTAGACACAAGTCCTCATCTTCTTGAAGTCTTCACTTGAAGCCTTCTCATCTTCTTGACTTGGTCCAAACATGATCCAATAGCTCTTGGATCAAACCGTGCTAGCTCCAAAACTTGACTTTAAATCCTTTGTTGAAGCTATGCACCTACTAAGATCTTGATCATAAATCTGTCACTAATTAAATACAAGATCATTAGTACTATAACTACATGAGTTGATCATCATCAAAACTAGAGTGGTGGGCCTTCGGGCCAACAATCTCCCCCTTTTTGATGATGACAAAACTCATGAAGTTATATATGCATGGATTAAAGTAAAGCTTCAAGGAAGCTCCCCCTTAACTCATGCATCACAAATAAATAATAAATATGCAATGTATGCTCATAAACATGTATGCAAATATATGGAGATAAACATGCTAACAAGCATAAAAACACATCAAATTCTTTTTCTCCTATTTGCAAAACAAAGCATATATGCATAAACAATCCTTTTTCACAAACATGCATATAAATTCAAAATCTTTCTCCCCCTTTTGTCAATCATCAACAAAGGGGTTAAAGTAAAAACAAAATCAAATAAATTTTTCTCCCCCTTTTTGTCCGAAACAAGGAACCAATGAAGGGGTAAACATAAATCAATCAATAAGGATTATATGCGATATACATTCATGAAGAGGAAGACGTTAAGTTAGCTTCCCTACACATATGCATTACATGAAGAAGGGATGACAAGCCCCAATTCACATAACACATATTATGTAATGCATAAGAGAAGATATGAAGCTCCCCCTACACACGTGTACCACATAAAGAAGAGTTGTCAAGCTCCTCAATATACAATACACTCAACATGAATGTATATGTAGAAGAGATGTTAAGCTCTCCTTGCATATAGGCAATACAAATCAAAAATTTTGAATTTTTTCAATAAAACAAATCTTTTGAGAATTTTTCTTAAAATTTCATTTTCTTATCATAAACTACTTTGTGCTTTAAACATGTAAAACAATTTTAACTCAAGCACAAATAACTCATATATATGTATGAAAAATGAGTATACCAAATGAAAGTGATACATACATATATAAGAAAACAAAATATGAGTTTATACAAAAATAGAGTCAAATTGATACCAATTGAAACGATTCAATGATACCAATTGAACCAATAATAGGATCATGTGTATATCTCATAAATATTGAAGAATAAATAATTAGTTAAATTAATTTTTGAAAAACTAGTTAAAGATCCTTCAAAAACATGAAATCAAATCATATGTATTTCATGAATCATACCAAATACACAAGAGATGACACTCAAAATCGATTAAGCTCATAAAAGTGTTCATGAATCAAAGTCATGACAAAACAAATGAAGTATGAGTGTACAAGAATCATGTAAATAGCATTTTCATGAAAATAGTCATTAAGGCTCAAAATCAAACATGAAAAATCATTTTTTATTAAAAACAAATTTCTAGGTATATGTATGATTTATTTAAATCTAACAATATGCATACATATCCCAAACATAAAAGAGTCTATTAAGGGTATTTGCATGAAGGCAAGAGACTCACGGGTATACATGTATATTTATTAGATTTGGACAAAAATTACATATACATGAAGTAAAACATGAAAATTGGCAAAACAAGTGTAAATGAGAGAATCATCAAAACTGGGCTATACATGTGCATATAGTGGGTACAAATAAGCATGAAGTGCAAACATATATGAATCAATTTGTTGCTCACTACTTGCGTGTATAAATACAAGTTTTGATAAAAACTACATTTAAACTAGTATTTACCACATGAAGCACAAAAACATGAACATGCAATATGATATCATGAAAATAAAAGCATGTAAATAAATTAAGAGTTTAGAAATAGTTACCAACTAGGGAACTACGTTCCAAAACTCCAAACATGGTGGCCTTTCCACCAAAACTCCTTGATAGTGATGCATCTATATATGTGTCTATCAAGTCCATGTGCATCCACCATCAAGGCACCATTCCTCTCACGTCGTGTGAGAGCCCTCACCTACATCATAAACACACGGTGGGGGTTTTGGTACCCATTTTTTCTTGGGTCCTTGGGGGTTAGTCTTGTAAGGGACCCAAACATTTTTATTAGCAAACTTTAAATGATGCAACTTGTCATAACAAAACTTTGCTAAATGGCCTTTGCGGCCACAATGTGTACATTTGTACACCTTAGGATGCATATGAGTGTGAGTGTGAGCATGACGTGCAAAATGTGCATATGCATGATGATGATGTGCATGAACTTGTGGAGCTTGTTTCTTTGAAAACAAAGACTCCAATCTAGAATGATTAAATGCACATGAGCTCAAAGTGGAGCTCAAATAATCCATTTTATTTTTCAAAATATTTATCTCATTTTCATTAATAGTAGCATGTAAGGCATGATGAGATATAGAATCATTTTTCTTTTTCTTAGAAACTTTTTCTTTTTCTTTTTCAAAAATTTTCCTTTTCAAAGAGTTGTTTTCTTGAAAAGCAACTTCCTTTCGTTTTTCCACCAAAACAATTTTATTTTTCAAACAAGTGTTTCCTTCACAAAGATCATTTAATTTGGACATTAAGAAAACATTCTCATTTTTCAAATCTTCTTTTTCTTTTTCTAAACATGCAATATTATTTTTAAATGAATCATTTTCTTTTTGCATGCAAACAAAATCCTTTTTCATTTTCTTATTTTCTTTCTTAATCATGTCATATTTCTCAAGTAATTGTTGGCAAAATGAAGTGAGCTCATCATATGACATGTCATTATCATCTACCTCGGATTCGGTAGTTACCTCAAGGGGGTTATCCCCTTGGACCATGTAGCACAAGTTGGAGGTGTTGCTTCCAACATCCGAGTCACTCCCCGCATAGTATTATTCCTTTTCGCCAAGGGAGAGGAGGGTGTTCCAAACTACAAAAGCCAAATCAAGATTAGCAACCCTAGATAAATAATCATCATTTAGGGTAGATCTTACAGCATGTAGGGCTTTTGCATTATCCTCAATGTTTTTACCATTTAAACAATAATCATTTTTAGTGGTGGCAAAATAAATATGAATACCTAAGGCTTTGAGGTATAAAGACATCTTAACCTTTCAAATTTAGATGTTAAGAATGTCAAAGGTGGGAGGTGACATAAAATCCATGGTGTGTGTACAAATATTGTGATTAGCCTAAAAATGAGGATCTTTAACTCTAGCTTGTAAGACCCAAATTCAGAGCACTTGACTCTGATACCAATTGTAGGATCACCTGGGGGGTGAATAGGTGATGGCTAATCTAATGGTCACTTAATGCCAAATAATGCGGAAGTAAAAAACTATTATGACCTAAACTAAACTCTTACACTAAACACCACGTAAAACACAAGAGTGTTGCCGAATTCCCCGTGAAGGGCTCTGGACAAACTCCTCTAGATTCCCCTAGATAAGGGTTAAGGTGCCGCGTTGGCTCTCTTGGTTAAATATAAGTGTTAGCAAACAATCCAAGCAAGTATATCAATTAAGCACAATATGAATATCAAGCATGTAAGGATAAGCACAATAAAAGCATGCAAGATATAAATAAGAGACAAAGAGAGAGAGAGAGAGAGTGAGCAATCACAAACACAAGGGATTTGTTTCGAGGTTCGAGCACACTTGCTCTACATCCCCGCCTTCGACACACGAAGGATTTCCACTATAATCGATCCCAATGGATCACTCCTCGGTGCCGCAACACCTACAAGCTCTCGGACTCTCTAGCCCGTACACACCGCAAGCCCACCGGCTCGCCGAGGCCGCACCTCAAACAACAAGTTCGCACCCGAACTCGAAACACCGCGGACACACACGTCCGCCTCCTCAAAGTACAAAGAACAAGTCTTTGGTGATCACAACACTTTGATCACCTAAAAACTATCTCACTACAACACTCCTATAAGATGAATAGCAATGGATAGCTCAAGTGTTTGTGTAAGAAAAACAAGGATGAGAATGGTGGAGGAAAACTCAAGAAATCTCTTTTAACACTCTTGATAAACTCCCCTTTTGATTGGAAGTATTTGCTCTCAATTTAGTGGGAAAAACTCTTTTAATGAAGTAGGAAAAACTGGCTCAAAATCCACTAGAAATCTTGTTGAAAAACAATGCCCAAACTTCCAAATTTATAGGGCTAGAAAAACTAGCCGTTGGGGTCTGTCAGGCCTATCGGTCGACCGCCCGGTCGACCGGCCAACGGTCATATTTCAGACCGTTGTGCCATCGGTCGACCGGTCGGTCGACCGAGCCAGGATACAGAGAGCAAGTCTCTCTGTCCGGTCGGCCGCCCGGACGACCGGGGCCTTTCCAGAGAGCAGAGCTCTCTGGACGGTCGACCGGGTCGGTCGGCAGGCCATCCTGCCAGAACTGGCGTGCACGTCTGTGCACGTCGGTCGACCGTGACGGTCGGCCGACTTCAAGCTGCGGTCGACCGGCTGAAGCCAGTACAGAAAAGTAAAGGGATTTAAAACTTAGTCTTTTTGGTTCACATAAAATCTCATAAAATACTGAAAAATCTACAAAAATAGTTTTATCAATATACTTTGATAAACAAACATGCTTGCACAAAATCAAGGCATGTTACAAATGATTTGGACTATTTTTGTAAGTTGAAAAAATTGGCTCAAATGAAAATAGTATTTTTCAAAACTAGATTTTTCCAAAACTTGTTTTTTCAAAACTTCACCAAATACAAAAACAAGATATTTAAACAATTTTGAAAGCATAGAGTGTATGGATATGATCCACTACACAAACATGGTGAAATATCTATGTTTTTGACTTTAAGCACTAAACAAGGTTTTGGTAAAAACATAAAGCTTGAATACCAAAAACGAAACATGTATTTTCTAACATAGAAAATCTTTTGTAAAAAAAAACTATCAAGAGTGTGTGTGTATATGTATACTTGAGCAATCCACCAACTACTCTATCCTTTACATTTTATCTAAAAATAAAATCTTCTAAAAACAAACCTAGACACAAGTCTTCATCTTCTTGAAGTCTTCACTTGAAACCTTCTCATCTTCTTGACTTGGTCCAAACATGATCCAACTTGGATCAAACTGTGCTAGTTCCAAAACTTGACTTTAAATCCTTTGTTGAAGCTATGCACTTACTAAGATCTTGATCATAAATCTGTCACTAATTAAATACAAGATCATTAGTACTATAACTACATGAGTTGATCATCATCAAAACTAGAGTGATGGGCCTTCGGGCCAACACGTAGGAGTCTGATCAGCGCGCGAGCACTTTGTCCCATTGATGATGTGATCGATGGATTCTTGAGAATTTCTTCTCACCTAGTTTCAGATATTCCTTGAAAGATGAAAGGTCTTAGGGTATTAACACCCTGAATTTAGAGAAGTAATTCTCTGAATTCCTTAGAAAGAAAAGAAAGTTAGCCTTAATTAACCGAGCCTCTTGATCTTCAGCTTTTTGCACTATATATTTCTCTTTGCCTGCCCTCAGCTTGTCCCTCCCCCCCGCCCGACTCATTCCAAGAGTGAGCTTTTTATAGGCTCTTGATGGGTGTAACTGCCCCTAGAATTCAGCAAAAATAGATAATAGTCAGTTAGCCTCACGCCAAAGGCTATTCTGAGCTTCACGCAAGGTTATATCGCTTCGTACGATGCTAAATTTCAGCCGTATGTGAGGCTAGACAGGCTCGTGTGAGCCTAAAATTGACCTTTTGACCCGGCCTTCTCCACTGAACGCTGGGTCGAAGTGGGCGGATGTAACCGCCCACTTAAAATGGCATTAACCCCACTAACACAGTGGGGTTGGACCACTAAAAACTAGGTCAAAAATTGACCTGGAAAACCCTCCCATAAGGATGCGGGGTGCTTCAAGCGAAGCTAGAAGTAGCCTCGCGCGAGGCTTGTACAGCTCCTCAGGCGAAGCTACAAGAAAGCTCCAGGCGAAGCTATGATTAGCTTCAGGAGAAGCTGCAGAGAGCTTCAAGCGAAGCTAGAGATTAGCTTTTTTGCAGAGCTGTATAGAGCTTTAAGTGAAGCTCTCAAGAGAAGCTTCAGGCAAAGCTAATATCTTAGCCGTTCAATAAGGCTATAAAGCTTCAAGCAAAGCTTTCCTCTGGGTCATGCTTAGGCCTCTTTACGGGTGATGCTTGGCTTACTGTCCGCTTCACTGGGTCAGTAAGTTTTAAGGCATCGCTTGGTCTCTGAGAATAGGTAGATCTTAGTCGTTAGCTCGTCCGCATCTTGTCGTTTGTAAATGTCAACAAGTTGGGATGTTATTCAGACCGGTTGAGATACTACCTGGGAGAGTTTGTCTTTTTGGAGTGTCAACACTTATCAATATAGTTTGATTAATGCAAAAGTATTCCACTTTGAAATTGCTCAATCTGTAAATCAATATAATATTTAGTTTTTCCAAGATCTTCATTTCAATTTTTTTTTAAGTACATCATTGCTTCTAGAATTTCTTTATGAGTCCCAAGTTTAAATCATCAACATGAACAACAACAATAATAAATCAAGATGTTGTTTTGTTAATAAAAACATATGGGCATATAAAGATGTTCACATACCCTTCCTTTAACAAATACTCGCTTAATCGAATATATCACATGCGCCCTAATTGCTTTAATTCATATGACTATTTTGTAATTTAATCGAATATAACTCTTTACATTATAAGTTTGATGCTTCAGGCATCTTAAATCTTTTACGAATTTTCATATAACTATCATTATCAAGCAATCCTTATAAATAAGTTGTAACAACATCCATAAGATGTATTTCTAAAATTTTAGAAACTATTAGGCTGATTAAATATCTAACCGTAATTGCATCCATTATTAGAGAATACTTTTCTTCAAAATCAATTATAGGCCCTTATGAAAAACTTTGTGCAACAAGTCAAGTTTTATATCTCACAATCTCATTTTTCTTATTGTGTTTTTACACAAAAACTCATTTATATCTCACAGGTCTCACGGCTTCAGGTGTGAGGATAATAAGTCCAAATATTTTACTTTTTAAGAAAATTCAATTTAGCATGTATAGCGCCTTTTCATTTAATCCAATGGTGTCTATTTTGATATTTAGAGACAAATCTTGGTTCTAGATCCTCGCTTCTGTTAACAATACCATATGCTACGAAATAAAAAAATATTTTATCAATATTTTTGATCTCATTTTGATTCTATTATCCTTCTATATTGACATAATCAATGGAGACTTCATGATTTTCTATAAGTTTAGGGTTTTCTATTTACTGAATTTTTTTATTTTGTATTTCTTCTGGAGCACATTCCTTTATATTGGGGTCATCATGCTTATCTGCTCTTTTTTATAAAGATTTTTATCTTTATAACCGATTAGTTTACCACACTTCAGGCATGTTTTAGACTCATTAGTGACTTCATTTTTGAGTTATCTTTTTAGGATTTCAAGCCGAGTAGGAGCATTTACTGCTGGTACGTATGATTTAGTCACTCTTTTTGTATCAGTGAACACATATGGCAACTGTATTGCTATTTCTTGTAAAAGTATAATCTTTCACCCTTCTAACTTACATGACTTTGTGTGAGGATCAAAACGCAATAAAGATGGTTCATTCCATGTAATCTTCTTTTCTAGTTATTTTTTTCTCCCCTTAATGCTGAAATGACAGTCGACCCATTTAAAATTATCTCAATGAAATGACGGTCGGCAAAATGGGTCGTAAAAACATCACCGGTTTGAGGCTTAAGATATCTTATGATAGAAGGAGATTCATACCTGACATATATTCTCAGTCATCATTGGAAGCCCATCTTGGTGCGTTGTGGTAGAGCAATTAGTACATATATCGCACAACCAAAAAATTTTAGATGAAAATATTTGATTTTAGACCAAATGTCAATTGTAATGGGAAGTACTCACGATATGCACTTGGTCTGATGCGAATTAATATCGCAACATGTAAAATTACATGACCCCACACAGAAATAGGAAAGTTTGTTCTCATTATTAATGGTCTAGCGATAAGCTAGAGCCACTTAATCAATGATTCAGTCAAACCATTTTGTATATGTACATAGGCAACATGGTGCTCAACAATGATCCTAATTGACGTTTAGTAATCATTGAAAGTTTGAGGTGTAAATTCACCAGCATTATCAAATCTGACCTTTTTGATTATATAATCAAGAAATAGGGCTTGTAATCTAATTATCTAAGAAAAAAACTTGTAAATAGCACATTACGAGTAGATAATAGATAAACGTGTGGCCATTTATTAGAGGCATCTATCAATATTATAAAGTATCGAAATAGTCCACACAATGGGTGAATAAACCTACATATATTACTTTGAATACGTTCAAGAAATGTAAGTGATTCAGTTTTAATTTTAGCTTGTGATAGTCTCATGATTAATTTCCCAAGAGAATAAACCTCACATGAAATTTTGCTAGTTTAAAGGATTTCCTGACCCTTCAATGAATATTCATGTGAGTTTTCAACTATTCTTCACATCATTATTGAAGCAGGATGACCTAATGGCCATGCCACAAGGTTAATATCTGAGGATCTTCTTTAATTACAATATATGACTCAATTATATTTATATATGTATAATATAACCTCGGAAAAAAGCTTTGGTAGTTTTTTTAATATGCACTTCTTTTCTGATGTAGAGGTAGTAAGTTATATATATACTTCACATTTTCTTCAGTTGCAGACTGAGTATCATATCCATGAAGATAAATGTCATTAAAATTCATCAAATTTCTTTTAGATTTTGGTGAAAACAAAGCATTATTTATGAAAATTTTTATTTCATTTGCTAATATGAAGCTAATTTTACTAGTTCCTCCAATCAAGTTTACAGGGCCTAATATTGTATTGATAATTGTCTTTGTTGATTTTAAATCAGAGAAGTACTTTTTATATTTGAGAATAGTGTGCATTGTAGCACTATTCGGTATGCAAATATGTCCGGTTTTTATCTTGACTTCATCATTATTATAATCTATATAAAGCTACTTGCAAAGATAAACAATTAGATGAGAATAAAATTTCAAACATATTATTATAAATAAAATATTACATTCAAAGATAATTTTGACAAACATAAATGACAAAATATAGTAATACATTCATATATGTACTTTGTTGGCCCAACAGCCCATCACTCTAGTTTTGATGATGATTAACTCATGCAGTTATAGTACTAATAATCTTGTGTTTATTAAGTTTTACATATTAATCAAGATCTTAGTCGGTGTTTACTTTCAACAAAAGATTCGAAGCCAAGTTTTGAGACTAGCACCTGTTGATTTAAGAGCTCGCGCATCAAGATCGCATCAAGTACTCAAGAGAAGTCTAACTCATGGATCATGTTTGAATCAAGATGGAGAAGAAGATTTTCGAGAGAAGATTTTCAAGACTTAAACCCCATGTTTGTAAGTTAAGAATTTTACTGTTAGATAAAATATAAAGAAAAGATTAGTTGTGGATTGCTCAAGCTTATATACACTCACATAAAATATTTCAAAATATTTTATGTTAAATAGTTTTAGTTTTTGAAAAATATAGTTTGTTTTGATTTTCAAAGAATACGTATTTCATTTTCATGAATAAATTTCATCAAAATAGGTTTACATGATTTATATGTGTATTGAATTCCATTCATATACATTGATACTTCATAATAGTTCAAATTGTTTATACCTCAAAAATAGTTCAAATTGTTTATAATATGTGTTGATTTTTGATTACACATATTTGTACTTCAAAGTGTTTCAATGAACATATTTTTATGAATTTTATGGGGTTTAAATAAAATTTTTTAGAGTTTAAAAAGTCAAATTTTCAAACCTTAAAATCCTTATTTGGGCTTATGGCGGTCGACCAAGAGGTCGATCGACCTGGGGCTCAGTCGACCGAGCGGTCGACTGATATGCACAGAACGTGCACAAGCCCATGGCTTTAGGGCCGGTCGACCGGATGATCGACCGATCCAGAGAGGTTGCTCTCTAGATCTGGCCCCGATCGACCGAGCGGTCGACAACCAGAGAGACCAGCTCTCTGATTTTGGCCACGGTCGACCCAGCGGTCGACTGATGGGCATTGGCTTGGGTGCGGTCAACTGGGTGGTCGACCGACAACCCCAACGGTCTGAAATATGACCGTTGGCCGGTCGACCGACTTGTCGACCGGCAGGTCATTCTGGCTAGAAAATTGTGCCTAACGGCTAGTTTTTTGAACCCTATAAATAGGGATCTTTTGGCCAGTTTTGAGCAAAATTTTGAGAAGTTTTAGATCAAGTTTTTTTCTATCTCTCTTAGAGTTTTTCTCTATATGTTTTTGAGTTAAAACTTTCATATCAAAAGGAAAGTTTTTAAAGAGTGTTTTTTTTTTGAGTTTTCAAAAGAGATTTCTTGAGCTTTCTACCACAACATCTATCTAGTTTTCTCACACAAGATTGAGCATTCCATTGCTATATTTATCCCATATGATCTTTTGTTATTAGAGTGTTTTGGTGATCAAAGTATAGAGATCACCAAGTGTTCATCTTTATAATTGGAGGAGTTGGAGATTGAGGCCTCAGCGAGCTAGTGGGTTCGCATTGTGTTGAGTTCTTGAGGAAGCTCATTGTAGAGGTGCGACATCGGCAAGCTAATGAGCTTGCGTGTATTGTTCTTGCGGGAACAAATGAGAGACTTGCGGGTCCAAGAGTTCTTGAGGGAGCTCATTGTAAGTGTTGCGGCATTGAGTAATCTTGCAAGATTAATTCTAGAGAAAATCCTTCAAGTGGTGAAGGCGGGGATGTAAACCAGTGGCTCGAACCTCGAAACAATTCTTTCGTGTTTGTGATTGCTCATCTCTCTTTCAACTCACTAGCATTTTATCTTGCAAGCTCTTATTGTTCATATTCATTACATACTTGATATTTCATTATACTTTATTGATATACTTGCTTAGGTTGTTTGATATCGGCATAGTTATTATTGCTCATCATATGCATGCTTGAATATTAATTGTTTGCTCACACTAGTATTTAATCAAGAGAGCTAAAGTAGCACCTCAACTCTTAATCTAGAGGAATCTTGAGGAGATAGTCTAGAGCCCTCACCGAAAATTCAGCTACACTCTTTGGTTATACTTGATGTGTTAGCATAATAGTTTTAGTATGCATAATTAGTTTTAATTCTGCATTAGTTTTACATTTGATTAGCTAGTCACCTATTCACCCCCTCTAGGTGACCTACAATTGGTATCAGATCTTGGTGCTCTTGATTTGGGTCTAACAATCTTGAGTTAAAGATCCTTATTTTTGATAATCATAATATTTGCATACACATGGATTTCATGACACCTTCCATATTTGACATTCTTAACTTCCAAAGATGAGAAATTAAGATGTAGATGTATCTTAAGGCCTTAAGAATTCATGTTTATTTTGTCACCATCAAAGATTCTTATTTTGTTATTGGCAAACATCTTGAGGCTAATACAAAAGCCATTCATACTTTAAAGTCTACCCTAAATAATGATTATCTATTTAGGGTTTCTAACCTTGATTCGACTTTTGTAGTATGAAACACTCTTTACTCTCTTGGAGAACAAACACCACATCACAAAAAGAGTGACTCAGATGATGAAAGTGTTACTTCCAATATGTGCTACATGGTCTAAGGGGATGTCCCCCTTGAGGTAAATTCCAATTTCAAGCTAGATGAAGAAGTTGAGATGCCATATGATGACCTTGCATTATTTTGCCAAAACTTCTTGAAAAATATGATTTGCTAAAAATAGAAAATAAAGAATTGAAAAATGAAAATGATTTTGTTTTAAAAGAAAAATTTTCAAAATAAATTTGAAAATGTTTCAAAAGAAAATGAATCTTTAAAAAGGAAAATTATTTTGATTGAAAAAGAAAAGGAGATTGTTTTGAAGGAAAACGACTCTTTGAAAAAGAAAATATTTCTAAAGAGAAAAAGAATTTTGCTTCTCAGACTCATATTTCTTCTTCTAAAATTAAAAATGATATTTCTATTATGAAAAAGAACATTGATTGTTTGGACTCCACTATGAGCCAATGTGTTATTAATCACTCTAGATTGAAATCTATATTTCGCAAGAAATAAGTTCACACATGCATGCACATACCCCATGACATACATTACATGCACACTATTCTCATACTCATTACTCTCATATGTATGCTAGAGTGTGCACATGTACACATTGGAGTCACAAAGGCCATCTTATATAATTTTGTTTTGATAAAATAAATTCTTCAAATTTTTGCAAATAAGAGTTTTTGGGTTCCTATTGCTACTAACCCTCATGGCCCCAAAAATATATGGGTACCACGTCACCATTTATCTTTGATGTAGGTGTGAACTCTCACAAAACGTGAGAGGATTGGTGCCTTGATAGTGGATGCATTTAGAGATTGAAGGACAAATCAATGGATGCATAGCTATCAAGAAGTTTGGTGGGAGAACCACCTTATTTTAGAGAAATGAATTGACTACATCAATTTTGGTAACCATTTCATCCTCCACTTTTAAAATATTTTAAATATTTATATGCTAGTGTAGTAACCTAGACTCAATCATATGTGTTTTGTGCTTAATGGTGAGTTGATTGGTTGTTAGCTATGCATATATTTTTGAAAAACTTTTCAATGTATTTACATTCCTATTTCTTTTTGATTGATTTATGTTCTTATATGCTTTATTTTAAAGCATGTATTGATTTACATGTTTATATCATGTTAATATGCAAATCTCAATTGAAACTTGTGTTATACATGTATAATTTTTGAGATACATGCTATACATGCTTTATTTCATTTGTGTACTCAATTTATGTTTGATTGTACATTGTATATCCTAGTTTTGATAATTATTGCATAAACTATATGATATGTCATTTTTTTAAAAAAATTCATATTTTTTTAAATGAATTCATTGACTTATCTCCATGCATATGCTAATTACATGATTCTTGTACACTCACCTTTATGTTTACTCATGTATTTATTTTCATGAGCATTTGTGAGTTTTATAGATTTTGAGTGTCAATTTTTTTATAAGTAACATGTTTCATGAGATATATAATTTAGTTTCATGCTTGAAGGATCTTTAACTAGTTTTTCAAAAATTATTTTAAACTAGTTATTTATTCTTTATTTGGTATTGTTTCCAATTTATAATTACTTTCAAAATCTATTGAAAACTTCTACCCCTAAAGGGCGGTTGATTGGGCGACCATACCTTGTATGCCTTATTGAACATCTTTTTAACTTGTGCATGATAAGGGTGGATATTATGAGTTATACATGATTTTAATGATATTTCATTTTTGTATACTAATATTTATTTTCTTTTATATGTATGCATCAAATTTCAAGTGGTATTTTCATACATACATATATATGATTTTGATTGTGCTTGTTTTACAATGTCCATACATGTTTTAAATCACAAATTATTTTAAGATAAGCTTGATTTAATTCTAAATATTAATTTATATTTTTTTTATAAACTTATGCATGTGCTTGTTGTTATTTCAAAAAAAAGAAAAAGTTTTTTTTTAATTATACAGATTTCATGTTGATAAGATAATAATTATGTTTATTTACTAGCGTTTATCAACATTTATTTTTTCTACTACTATTTGATTTTAATTGGTATCAAAATTTATTTTGTTGACTACAAGTAATTTCATAATTTGTTTTAAGTGGTATCAAAAAAATTTCAAAATTTGTTTGGTATGTATTGCCTATATACAAGGGGAGCTTAACAAGTCATCCATATATAGATTCATGTTGAGTGTAGTTTACATATTGAGGAGCTGGACCTCTCTTCTTTAAGTGATACATGTGTGTAGGGGGAGCTTAAAATCTCCGTCTATATATTGTATACTTTGCTTATGTGGGTTAGGGTTTAGTCATTCCTTCTCCAAGTAATGCATGTATGCAGAGGGAGTTAACTTAACGTCTCTCCTCTTCATAAATTTATAACGCATACACATTTATCTTGTTTATTTTTCTTCACCCTTTTGTTTATGAATTGACAAAAGGGGGAGAAAAATTGAGAGAGTTTATATATGCAAGTTTATTGTTGTTTATGCATATATATTTTTGTTTGTTTAAAATTTTATTTATATACTTCATTGAATATCTATTTGTTTTTACTATGCATGAGTTAAGAGGGAGCTTTTATGAAACTTATCTTTAATCGACGCATATATAACTCCATGAGTTTTGTCATCATCAAAAAGGAGAGATTGTTAACTCAAAGGCCCATCACTCTAGTTTTGATGATGATTAACTCATATAATTATAGTACTAATGATCTTGTGTTTATTAAGTTTCAGATATTAATCAAAATCTTAGTCGGTGTTTAGTTTCAATAAAAGATTCGAAGTCAAGTTTTGTGGCTAGCACGTGTTGATTCAAGAGCTCACGCATCAAGATCACATCAAGTACTCAAGAGGAGTCTACTCATGGATCATGTTTAGATCAAGTCAAGATGGAGAAAAAGATGTTCAAGAGAAGATTTTCAAGACTTGAGTCCCATGTTTGTATGTTTAAAATTTTTGTTTTTAGATAAAACGTAAAGGATAGATTAGTTGTGGATTGCTCAAACTCACTCACACAAAATATTTCAAAATATTTTATGTTATATAGTTTTAGTTTTTGAAAAATATAGTTTGGTTTTGGTTTTCAAAAAATACATATTTCATTTTTAATAATAGATTTCATCAAAACAAGTTTACATGGTTTATATGTACATTGAATTTCATTCATATACATTGATGCTTCATAATGTTTAGAAAAATTTATTTTGGTGTTTCTAGTTCATGATTTTAAGTTTTATTAAAGTCAAAACTTATTTTAGAGTTTATTGTTAAAAACAAGTATATTTCATCTATTATGTATATTGGATCATATTCATACACACTATACTTCAAAAGTGTTTCAATATCTTGTTTTTGTATTTGAACAAGTTTTGACGAAATCGATTTTCCATTTTAAGGTTTATTTTTGAAAATACAATTTTTGTTTTAAGCTTTAATTTCTATACCTCAAAACTAGTTCAAATTGTTTGTAATGTGTGTTGATTTTTGATCATATATATTTGTACTTCAAAGTGTTTCATTGAACTTATCTTTGTGAATTTTATGGGATTTAAATAAAAAATTTTAGGGTTTTACAAGCCAAATTTTCAAACCTTAAAACCCTGATTTAGGGCTTCTTTTGGCCAGTTTTGAGCAAGATTTTAGAGAAGTTTTAGAGCCAATTTTTCCCATCTCTCTTAGAGTTTTTCTCCACATATTTTTGGGCGAAAACTTCTATATCAAAAGGAGAGTTTTTAAAGAGTATTTTTTTAGTTTCCAAAAGAGATTTCTTGCATTTTCAACTACAACATCTATCTAGTTTTCTCACACAAGCTAGAGATTTTTAATGCTATATTTATCCTATAGGATCATTTATTGTGAGAGTGTTTTTGGTGATCAAAGTGTAGAGGTCACCAAGTGTTCATCTTTGTATTTGGAGGAGTTAGAGATTGAGGCCTCGACAAGCTAGCGGGTTCGCGTTGTGTTGAGTTCTTGAGGGAGCTTATTGTAGAGGTGCGGCCTCGGCAAGCTAGTGAGCTTGCGTGTGTTGTTCTTGCGGGAACAAGTGAGGGATTTGCGGGTCCAAGAGTTCTTGAGGGAGCTCGTTATAGGTGTTGCGACACCGAGTGATCTTGCGGGATCGATTCTTGTGGAAATCCTTCACAGTGGTGAAGGCGAAGACGTAGAGCAGTGGCTCGAATCTCGAAACAATTCTCTCATGTTTGTGAATGCTTATCTCTCGCTCAACATACCTGTGTTTTTATCTTGCATGCTCTTTTATTCATATTCATTACATGATTGATATTCTATTGTGCTTTATTGATATACTTGCTTAGATTGTTTGATATCTAGCATAGTTATTATTGCTCGTCATATACATGCTTAATATTGATTTTTTGCTCACACTAGTATTTAACAAAGAGAGCTAAAGTAGCAGCTCAACTCTTAACCTAGAGGAATCTTGAAGAGATAGTGCAGAGCCCTTCACCAGGAATTTGGCTACACTCTTTGGCTATACTTGATGTGTTAGCATAATAGTTTTAGATTGCATAATTAGCTTTAATTCCGCATTAGTTTTGCATTTGATTAGCTAGTCACCTATTCACCCCCCTCTAGGTGACCTACATTGTTATCACATGTATCCTTATTAGCAAAATCATAAGCAAAATCTGAAGCATCAAATGAGTTGAATCATCCATAAGATCATAGTGTTCAGTGAAATTCACTTCGTTTTCTTTCCCTTTTAAGAATGCCATATAAAGTTTACGAAGGTGCTTCGGTGTTCGACAAACTTGAAACTAGTGTCCTTTGGAACTACATTTATATAAAGAATCTTTAGGATTCCAGAGAGAATTTTCACAAACATATTTTTCTTTATTATGTATTTTCACATGATACTTCTTGTGGATCGCGTTGCTTTGTGAAGAGTTTTAATAACCAATTAGACCTTGTGAAGGATTGTAATAACCACTTCGGCTTTGTCCACGGTCACAATCATGATCACGTCCACGACCATGATTATATACTCGTCCATAATTTTAGAAGATGCAACATTTACTTTTGAAAATGCTACTGAAACAGTATGACGAGAATGAAGATTTTTTTTTTTATCAAAAGGCCATTATTTTTCTCCACCACCAGAAAAGATGAAATTAGTTCAGAATATTTCTTAAAACCACGCAACCAATATTGTTGTTGTAAGGTTATGTGAGATGCATGAAATGTGAAGTAGGTTTTCTCTAATATTTTTTTATCTGTGATATTCATCCTCACAGAATTTTAGTTGCTAAACTATTCTGAACATTGTAGAGTTGAGATCTTGAGATCATTGATTTCTTAAAGTCTTAGAAACGAAAAGTGTTTCGTTCATCACGTGTGGTAGGAAGCACGAGATCATTAATTTCTTAAAGTCTTAAAAACGAAAACTGTTTCGTTCATCACGTGTGGTAGGAAGCACAACTTCTTTTTGATGATCAAATTTTTCTTTGAGATTCTTCTACATGACACTTGGGTCTTTCACTGTGACGTATTCACATTTTAAGCACTCATCAAGATGTCTTCGTATAAAGATTGTCGCTTTTACCTTATCTTTCGACGATATAAAATTCCTCTATTTTATTGTCTCAGTGAGACCCAATATTGAGTCGAGATGCATTTCTATATCAATAACCTAAGATATATAATTTTTTCTCATGATATCAAGTGGAATGAAATCAAGGTTTACAAGATTTGACATAGTGATAACTTTTTTACCTTGAACTAATAGAGGGAGAAGCTTGTAACATGACTTTTTCCTTGAGCTAATGGAAGTATATACTTATGATAGAACTTTTTACTTGAGTTAATGAAAGTAGAAGCTTGTAATAAAATAAGAACGCTCGTGCTGGTAATGTATTGTAAAAACTAAGATATATAATACTGAAAGAGAATTTCTATAAAGAAAAAGTAGAAAGAGAAACTCTAATTGATTTCAGAGGTACATAAAAATGAATTAAGAATGACTTATTTATAACGAAATTCTACGATACTATACAGTTATTATTTAAATGCTGACAACATCACTTACATCATCATATACAGTAACTTATTATTTGAATTAATAATGGACAGACATTCTTGACTTTTATAACAAGATTATAATTGTGATCCTAAATGGGCCACCAGAAAAATATAAAGCCGGTACCCTTGACGGGACTAAGTTACACGTGGAAGACAAAGGAGAAATTCACCAAGCACGTTTAAAACGCCAGTAAATATGGCTGCTATTTGATTGTGCTGGAATGGACCGCACACGTTTCCAACAGAATTGTGTGGCAACGTCCTACAAATTTCAGAGAACACAGAAAGCAGAAACCAGCACTGAAGAATTGACGATGGAACTACGAAGAAAGAACGGATCTAAAATGCCGCTCAATTAATAATAAAAATCATTTCTCCTCTCCAGAGATTCATACTAATAAACAAGCATTACAGGCCTCTCTGCACATAATACAGCCCTCCTACACCCTTGAAACCCATAAATCATACACTTCTCTAAATCGCAATAAGATTCACAAGAAAACCCACTTCAACAAGCCTGGTTTTCAGAGCATTTGCTACTGCATGGAGCCATGACTAGATGTGAAGACTGGAGCAGAGCCTCGGCTGGAGGGGTAGACTGGAACGATGCCCAAAAAGAAAGGCTTGACACCAGCATGGTTGGATTCGCCCTGGACTTCCCTAACTTTGGACTTGTCCTGACGAGACCGCCGGAAGACCTCCTGGATTTGGCGGTCATGATCCTTGAGCATCTGATCGACATTGCCAGATGGCCTCAGCAGCGGCCCAGAGTAGTGAATCTTGTTCCCCGCTGGTCCATAACCCTGCTGCTAAAGTAGGAATTGGAAATAAATCCAGATAAGGATTTGTTTGTGCACAATGAAAGATAATACATACAATAAAGTTGTACAACAAAGAAATCCTGACTTTGTACACCAAAACTGTTGCAGTGGCACATCCTTTAATATTTGAACATACCTAAAACCTACGTGCTGGTACAATAATAATAAGGTATTAAATCTAATGAACATTTGTAATTTAATAAACATCTTTGCTTCCTTATGCCTTATTTGTACAAATAGTACATTTAGCATGACGGAACCTTCAATTCTAGTTGGAAAATCTGTGTGTTTAACGTTCAACCTTATGCTGTGTGTATTACATACTTGTAAACAGTTTCTGGCAGTGAACCTTTGTTTTTCAGTTGGTAAACCCATGTCCTGTTGCTTAAATTCTTTACACATGAGTTTCCCATAGTGTAATGTCAAATGGACATAAAAAACCAAAGGTTAACTATGATAATACTTTATTTTATCTATCTGTACAAATAAATTGGTTTTGGACAATTTCAAAAATTACAGTACTGCCTCTGCAATAGATTCAAATTATTTTATGCACTGAAGTAAAAATTATAGAAATTGTACAGTCAAGAAAATGAGAAAATGGACAAACGATACCAGACACATGTTTCAAGAAAAAATGAGTATGAAGTGGTACTAAAAGTTGATAAAACTCCAACTCTGCTTACCATAGAGTGGTCCATGTTGCTGCTCCTATCTTCTCCTCTCCGCTGTGAACCCACAGCATGCATATGATATAATTGATCATATTTTCTTGCATTATCTGTGGGATCATTACCAGATTCAGAAAATCTACCAGATGGAGCAACTGCTTCTGAATGACCAGCAATTTTTTCACTGCCATCATCTGGCAAAAGATTCCTCCGTGCTGCCACTAGACCAGACAAGGGTGATAAATTCGCTGTGGCTGAAATTTTGGGCGTGCCATCATCATTTTTCCTAGCTTTAGTCCACTGACTCCTATTAACCAAAGGCCCGGAATGAGAAGATCTATGAGAATAACGACCCTGAGGATCGTCAGTTTGTTCCAAGTGCTGTACTTGTCTTGGGGTTCAATCGGAAAGCCAGAAGCAACTTCCTCCTGATGCGGATTAAACTTCTCACTTCTGCTCTTTGAACTAACCTGACCTTGCCATTTCTAGTATAAAACATGAAAATATGATAATTAATCAATATTCAAACGGAAGAATTAACCATGATTCCTATAGCAACAAAAACTAACTCTAATAGGATATCAAAAATGTAAAGGCAAAAGAAAAAAATGTAAAGGCAAACAAGAAAACTATTTTCATAACAAGAAAAGTCTTTCCATATGCAAAAATCAAAGCCATCTAAATTTCAGCAATTTGATAATATTGCAATTCGGTTCAAAAAAAATTTAGTGAAAATTCAATCAAGATATAGAATGTTGCAGGCCAAAGTTATAATCATTGAGGTGCAACAAAGATCAAGATAAAGTAATAATTCTGCAACACCTAGTAATCTGCTTTAACTTGACTCTCAAATTGTAGCCTAATCGACACAAATTTGTACCAGCTCATGAATGAATAAGAAACATGTTACTTCTTAGTGCAAGGCCCAATTATCTTAACAACTAGTGCAGCCTGGTCCAAGATCAATGATGCACAAGTGACGTGAAAAGTGTATGAGGCGGAAGCAAAAAATAAAATAACTCAAAAAAAACGTTTCACCAACAATAAGACCGTTATTAAGAAAACTAGTCAAAACAAATAATATCAGTTGTGATTCTTTGGCTTGCTTTTATGTGATCAATATCAGAAATTAAAGTGCTAATTAGTTCTATGATTATGCATGTTATCGAGTTCTATACGCAATAAAAAAGTCAAGCAACCACAAGGGAGAAGCAGAATTGTTCGCTCACTTTTAATGTGAACATAAGATCAGAATAGCTAATAGCTAACAGACTGATGAAGTAATATGGGACTGTAAATAAATAGATAAATGATTGAAATTATACCTTAGTAAATATTGTGTTTTGATCTTGGTTACTTGATTGGAATTGCCTTGACTTTAAGCAATGGTCGTTGACCAATTTGAACTTGTGCTTGATATTGATCTTTGATTGTAATTTGTATTGTTGATCCTTGATGGGCTTGGCTGGACTGCACTGAAACTTGTGCAGGAAATTAATTTTTGGCTGGTGCAGAGATATAAGCGGCAATTAAGGGCTCTGCTGGAAATACTTGCAGGAGACCAAAGTGTGTAATTAACACACAAGTGCAGGTAGCTGATTTTGAAGAGTAGCAGGTCTTTGAATTACACGGCCGGCCGCGAGGAATAGGAGAGCGGAGCTTTGAAGTTGCTTAAGCGTGAGGGAGAGATGAATTTGGTGATGGAGTATTCATCAACGATGAGAACTTTGCCGCAAATTTTTAGAGAGGAACAAATTTAACGTGGAGATAAAGAGAGAGGAATAGAGAGATAAATTATTACAACATCCCACTAATAATTGAGTCTAATAGGGCATCCCACCACTAATAAAGAAGAGGATTGAGAAATCCATATTAAACTCAATTGAGAGTAAAATCTTTCATTGATTGTTCATTGAAAAAGTGAAATACTGTTTGGTCGGAAAAATATAACGCGAAGTTAAATTTCTTTGAGTGGATGAAAAATTACAACGGAATGATTCCGATTACAAAAAAGGGGAGAATAACTGGTTCTCTCTTTTGTTTATAGCTGGGTTCTTCATGTGGCGATGGCGAGTGATTCTTATTCTCCCTTGACTGGCCGAATGACAACCTTCTCTTCGGGATGCTCTCAAAAATCAATCAGGAGAGAGCTATGCTTTTAACACACTAAGTATTTAGAGTCCACTAATTACTCTTTTTCTCCTCTCTCTGGACTTTTGAATAAGTAAGAGGAAAGCAAGAAGCTTTTAACTTGAGAATTCTCGGCTCTCAATCTTTAAAAGCTTCTCTTTCTCTTCTCTGCTAAAAAGAGTCCCCCTCCTCTTCATAACTCCTCAGGCTATTTATAAGGAGTCATAGGGGTATTATTGTCCCCTAAAATTCCTCCATAATGGGGATTAACTCTTACATTACATGGGGAGTTAATTGACCCAGTAATAGGGATCATTTATAACAAAAACGATGGTATCGCGCTAAACGCGGACCTCACGTTTGTATAGACGCAAGGCTTAAACCCGTGTCTCAGTCAGAACGCGGAGTTGCTCAGACCCACGTCTGAAATGGAGCGCAGAGTTGCTCAAACCTGTGCTTGAAATAGGACGCGGAGTTACTCAGACTCGCGTTTGAAATGAGACGCAGAGTTGCTCAGACCCATATGAAACGCGGAGTTGCTCAGACCCGCGTTGGAAATGGAACGCAGAGTTGTTCAAACACGCATGAGACGCGGAGTTTACTCAGACTCGCGTCTGAAGTCTCTGTTTTCCTTTGGCCGCGAGGTCCGCGTTTTAGTTGAAACACGACCTTCGCGTTGAAGTAAGGCTCGCCTCTGATGACTTGTCCTTAGTGATTTTTAGACAATCTACAGAACCCTCTCCAAAGTTTTCGACACTCCACGGTTGACTGAGACGGATTTTGAAATACTTTGGACTTTAGTTGATTTTGGGCTCCCATTATTGAACTGCCAATCTTTCGAGATGCCCTGAGCTTGATTCTGTCTGGATTCTGATCTTCATGAGTGTATTGTTGAACTACTTGAAGCCTCCAGGGAAGATCATCACAAGTGTCTTAGAAACTCAGTCTAGCACTTGTCATGAGCGTTGGTTTGTTTGTCACAAGTGTCTTAGAAACCGATTACTTTTACCACTGTGCTGTCAAACTGATTGCAGAAGCAGCGACATACTCCTTGCATGTGAGAGAACACGACTTTGAGACACGCGGCTTTGAGACGCGGCTCTCAATTTAAAACGCGAAGATCGTATTGGATGCTTCTAGACGCGGATGTGAGTGCCGCGTTGGACGTATGTCTGGCTCAGATTGAGCTCGAGATACGCGCCACCTATCTCGGCCACTGAAAGGCCTATAAAAGACATGAGTCTTTCAACAGTCAATTCACTTGACTGTTGTAATACCCCGTTCCCAGAATACGTACTTAGTTGCGTATTCAGTTTTTCGATCGTATTTTTCGATTTACTTCCTGTATTTGACCGATTTCAGTTTCAAATATTATTTTCCAATATAGTAGATTTTCTATGATTTTTTGGATTTTTCTTGAATTAAAAGAAAATTCTTCAAAACCGGTGTCGACCAGTGCCGCTGATCGATTCTCGGATTTTTAATTTGCAAACAGTTAAGAATTTCTAGAAGGTCCTTTAGACTTTATCTTTTAGAATTACATTTCCTACCTAAATGCTTTTTATGAGTATTTTATGAATTTATGAAAATTCCAACGGAGTCGGTAGCTAACTGATTCCGGGATTTTTAGTTTTAAAACCATAAAGTATTTCTTCAAACGGATTTCACTATGAGTCTTCATATATTATTCTTGATTTTTGGTAAAATTTACGAGTCGTTCCGAGATACTTGAATTTCGGACGATTTCGGTATTTTCCGAAATGTTTTCCGCATCCTCGACTTAAACCCGGGATTTTGTCTTTTCAATATTTTCATTTTTCAAATTTGAGAAAATATCTTCTCTTTTATAATTTCTTTTCCTTTTTCCTTTTTCCTTATTTCTTTCCTTCCTCCACAATCCACAAGAATTCCAATTTTTCCAAAATTCCATTTTCTCCCAAATTTCCAATAAACTCCACACACTTCCACCAACTTCTACCATTAATGCCCCTCTTTCTCTCTCTCTTCCATGGCCGGCTATGATAGGCCAAGGGAGACAACTCACCTCCCCTATTTGCACAAAACCCCCTCTCTTCTACTTAATTACATCTCCTTTACAAATCCAAACCCTATTTAAACAATTCCTTTACATTTCAAATTCTCTTTTCTTCACTTCAACAAGATTTTAGCCTTCACCAATTTCTCCTCCATCTCAACCTCAACCACCAACTTCAAAAGAAACACCTAGATCTTCATCTCCATCTCAAGCAACCACTACTTTGGATTTGGGATCGTATCAAATATCGTCAAGGGTCACCTTGGTGCTATTCGTCGACAACGATCTTTTCGGAACTCGTAAAGCTTCGTTTAGCCGTTCGTTGTGAGTATTTTTACTCACCAAGACTTGTCAAATTCCTAGAATACTTGTGTTTACAATTCTTGTACTCTTATGTCTTCAAAATCATATGTTTAGACCATCAAGAACAACCATCAAAAACTCTGTTTTGTACTCTGTTTTCCCATGATTAGTCGACTTGACCTAGGTATTAGTCGACTAACCCATCTACTTGAAACGTAATCTTTTTCTGAAACACAGTTTTAGTCGACTAGACCAAATTACCAGTCGACTAGAGACCCTTAGTCGACTACATCCTTGACCCTAGTCGACTAACTTTTTATGAATACCACGCTTTGTGTTGTACTCTGATCTTTGTTGTACTAAATGCTTAGCGTATATACGTGGGGGTACTTTCTGACCTACGTATATACGTCGCAGTGACGTCTCCGTATCCGCCAGGATCGGGGCGTTACAGGTTGGTATCAGAGCCTAGGCTCTCACACCTATAGTACAATTAAGCAGCAAATTTCATAATTTGCTATTGCCAACTACAATGTACAAAGTTATCGAGTCCTTCTTGATTCCTTCCCTTGTGTCCTAAAATCCTTCCATTTTTCCCAATTCCAGTTATCTTTTCCCCAACTCGGTATGGAGAGGACGGGTCGTAACAACTCTGGACAAGTATCGAATGGACCTGCGGGAGAGAATACCGATATTCTGAGGGTCATCCAGACGATGATGGAGAACCAGCAGCAACAGACGGAACTCCTCCGGCAAGAGTTGACAGCTCCAAAGGAACAGAGGCCGGGGAATATATCAGATTTCAGACGGCTGCAACCAGCTATATTCACGGGTGAAGAGAAACCCCTGGATGCTGAGCAATGGTTGACAGACACCTCAGATCTGTTGAATGCAGCCCGAGTGCCAAAGGAGAACCAAGTGGAGGTCGCCAAGATTCAGTTGAAGGATATAGCTAGAACTTGGTGGCTAGCTGAGGAGGCCAGATTGGAGAAGCCTGTCACCTGGGACACATTCTCCAAGAGTTTCTACAGTAGATTCTTCCCTGCTACTGCTCAGAAGGACATGGAAGAGCAGTTTATCAGACTTCAGCAATGGAATAAGTCCGTGGATGAGTATGCCGCGGAATTTCTCAGACTTAGCCGCTTTGCTCCGTACATGGTAACGGATGAGGAGAAGCGGGCAAGCAGATTCCAGCAGGGCCTACAGATGGGCATCCAAGTCTTCTTAATGCCCCAGCAACTGAAGACTTATTCAGAAGTCCTCACCATAGCTCGAGAAGTGGAGCGTGGGCTAGAGAAGAAGCAAGTGAACCAGATGAGGAACCAGGCCATGAAGAGGCCGTTTCCACCAATGGGAAGAGGAGGCCCATACAGAGCAGCAAAGGTTCAGGCAATGAGGCAACCATTCAGACCAGCTCCTTACCAGATGACTTAACCAGGTCCTATATGTAACTTTTGCCAGAAACCAGGTCATTCTCAGCAGAATTGCCGTAGGGCAAATGGACTATGTTTGGTGTGTGGTTCCCGAGACCATTCCATAGAAGCCTGTCCACACAGAAGAATGGGGACAGCCGGCCAAGCCTTGCCAGCACTGCAGGGACCAAATGGACAGAGATCACTTCCAGGGCCACTTGGACAGAGGAACCAAGGACCGATGATTAAGAGAGCTCTTCCCCCTCCTCCACAGCAAGCTTTTCGCCCAGTCCAGAGAGGAGCTAGGACTGCAGCGGGACGTGGTAGGGGTCAAGCTTTCAACTTGACGGAAGAAGAGGCTGAAACTTCAGAGGAAGTGATAACAGGTAACATCAGAGTACATTCACAACCTGTTCTAGCTCTCTTCGATTCAGGTGCTTCCCATTGTTATATCTCAGATCATTTTGTGGCATTGCATTCTATACCTGTTAGATCTTTAGACCACAATTGGGAGATAAGTACAGGAAATGGGGTAGTCATATCTACTAGAGTTTGTACTGATTGTCCAGTAGAACTTTGTGATAAGACCTTGGCCATAGATATGCTCGTACTAGACACCAAAGGGTACGACGTAATCTTAGGCATGACCTGGCTCAGTCAGTACTATGCAGTTATTGACTGTAGGGAGAAGAAGATTAATTTCAGAATCCCTCTTCAGCCGGAATTCCAATTTAGTGGAGAAGTGAAGTCTACCAAGAGAAAGACTCGGATGACTACTTCAGAGATTCAGAAGGGAGTACCGGTGTGGGATGAATTCCCAGGGGTGTTTGCTGAGATCTCAGGACTTCCACCTGAAAGGATGATCGAGTTCTCTATTGAGACTATGCCTGGAGCAGCTCCTATATCTAAGGCTCCGTACAGGATGGCACCGACGGAGTTAGAGATTCTAAAGAAGCAGCTGCAGGAATACTCTGATAAGGGATTGATTCGGCCAAGCACTTCACCATGGGGAGCTCCAGTTTTATTGGCAAACAAGAAGGATGGTGGTAAAAGGCTTTGTATTGATTATAGAGAATTGAACAAAGTTATCATCAAGAACAAGTATCCCTTACCAAGGATTGATGATCTGTTTGATCAGCTTCATGGAGCCCGAGTATTCTCTAAATTAGATTTACAATCGGGTTACCATCAGTTGAGGGTGAAGAAAGAGGATATTCCGAAGACTGCATTCAGGACCCGTTATGGCCACTATGAGTTTCTAGTTATGCCTTTCGGAGTCACCAATGCCCCTGCAGTTTTCATGGATTTGATGAACAGAGTGTTTTCGCCCTACTTGGATAAGTTCGTTGTTGTTTTCATAGATGACATTTTGATCTATTCAAAGAACAACAAGGAGCATGCAGAACACTTGAGGATTGTATTGCAGACTCTCCAGCAGGAGCAGCTTCATGCTAAGAGGAGCAAATGTGACTTTTGGTTGGACAGTATAGCCTTCCTTGGACACATGGTTTCAGCGGAAGGAATTTCAGTTGATCCCAGCAAAGTCCAGGCAGTGAAGGATTGGCCAATTCCAAGGACGGTGACTGAAATTAAGAGTTTTCTTGGACTAGCCGGATATTACAGACGCTTTGTCCAAGATTTCTCTAGGATTGCAGCCCCGTTGACCAGGCTCACCAGGAAAGGGGAAAGGTACATATAGACAGAAGAATGTACTGCAGCATTTGAGCAATTAAAGCGGAGACTCATTTCAGCTCCAATCTTGAGGACTCCCTCAGGTAGAGGAGGGATGGTCATATTCAGTGATGCATCAGGAAAAGGCCTGGGATGTGTACTAATGCAACATGATCATGTCATAGCATATGCATCTAGGCAACTGAAGACTCATGAGCGGAATTACCCAACTCATGACTTGGAGCTAGCAGCTGTTATATTTGCCTTAAAAATCTGGAGGCATTATCTTCTGGGAGACAAAGTGTTGATATACACGGATCATAAGAGCCTCAAATATATTTTCTCACAGAAAGAGTTGAACATGAGGCAGAGGAGGTGGCTTGAACTGATGGCGGACTATGATATAGACTTGCAATATCATCCGGGCAAGGTCAATACAGTACCAGATGCACTGAGCAGGAAGCCAGAGAATAGAGTACTAGTCCAAATCACTCAGCAGAAGGAGTTAATTCAAGACTTCATCAGATTGGACTTGATGTTGGTTCGAGGAACTGAGAAGGCAGGACAGTTCATGACTTTGCAGATTCAGTCAGTATTGATAGATGAGATCAAGGAAGCTCAAAAGGAAGACCCCAGATTACAGATATTCCGAGCTCAGGTAGAAGCTGGATTGAGGACTGATATCTGTATTCATCCAGATGGTGCATTATATTTTGGTAGCAGACTTTGTGTTCCCCAAGGAGAAGTTAGATAGAAGATCCTAGCAGAAGCTCATAGTTCAGCCTATTCCATACACCCAGGGGGAAACAAAATGTATCAGAATATAAAGAAGCAGTTTTGGTGGAATGCTATGAAAAGGGAGATAGCCCAGTATGTAGCCAAGTGCTTGGTGTGTCAACAGATAAAGATAGAGCATCAGAGGACAGCTGGACTTCTACAACCTTTACCGATACCCGAATGGAAGTGGGAGCACATCACTATGGATTTTGTTACGGCATTACCTCGTAGTCCCAAAGGTAATAATGCTGTATGGGTAATCATTGATCGCCTCACCAAGTCAGCTCACTTCATACCATTCCGGGTAGGTCAGACAACAGAGGTCCTGGCAGACAAGTACATGAAGGAGATAGTTCGTCTACATGGAGTTCCAGTTAGTATTGTATCAGACAGAGACACTAGATTCAGATCTCATTTCTGGGAAAGTCTCCAAGCAAGTCTAGGAACTCGTCTGAAATTCAGTACTTCATATCACCCGCAGACAGACGGACAATCTGAGAGGACTATCCAGATTCTTGAAGACATGTTGCGGGCTTGCATGATTGAATTCAATGGATCATGGGAAGACCATCTTCATCTGGCTGAATTTTCTTATAATAATAGCTATCAGGCAAGTATCAAGATGGCACCTTTTGAGGCATTGTATGGGAGGAAGTGTAGGTCACCGATTTGTTGGGATGAAGTCGGTGAGAGGAGACTTTTGGGGCCAGAGATCCTGATTCAGACTACAGAGAAAGTCAAAATCATCAGAGATCACCTCAGGGCAGCTCAGAGCCGTCAGAAGAGTTGGGCTGACACACAGAGAAGGCCATTGGAATTCCAGACAGGAGATCATGTGTTTTTGAAAATATCACCCACCAGAGGTGTAATCCGGTTCGGTATTCGTGGAAAGCTTAGTCTGAGATATATCGGCCCATTCGAGATTTTGGACCGAGTGGGAGATGTGTCTTACAGATTGGCATTACCGCCATCTTTGGACGGAGTGCACAATGTATTCCACGTATCACAGTTGAGGAAGTATGTAAAGGATGATAGTCATGTCCTGGATCATTCCGAACTGGAACTACAACCGGATTTGTCCTATCAAGAGCAGCCGATGGCCATTTTGGATAAGAGTGTGAAGACACTGAAGAACAAAGCAATACCATTAGTGTTGGTGTCTTGGAACAGGCATGCGCCAGGAGAGGCCACGTGGGAACGAGAGGACGTTATCCGTGAGCGTTATCCGCAACTCTTCACATCTTAATTGGTAAAACTCTTTCTTCTTATCCTTCTTTTCTGTTACCTTTCACTTTCTGAAATTTCGAGGACGAAATTTTTGTAAGGTGGATGGATTGTAATACCCCGTTCCCAGAATACGTACTTAGTTGCGTATTCAGTTTTTCGATCGTATTTTTCGATTTACTTCCTGTATTTGACCGATTTCAGTTTCAAATATTATTTTCCAATATAGTAGATTTTCTATGATTTTTTGGATTTTTCTTGAATTAAAAGAAAATTCTTCAAAACCGGTGTCGACCAGTACCGCTGATCGATTCTCGGATTTTTAATTTGCAAACAGTTAAGAATTTCTAGAAGGTCCTTTAGACTTTATCTTTTAGAATTACATTTCCTACCTAAATGCTTTTTATGAGTATTTTATGAATTTATGAAAATTCCAACGGAGTCGGTAGCTAACTGATTCCGGGATTTTTAGTTTTAAAACCATAAAGTATTTCTTCAAACGGATTTCACTATGAGTCTTCATATATTATTCTTGATTTTTGGTAAAATTTACGAGTCGTTCCGAGATACTTGAATTTCGGACGATTTCGGTATTTTCCGAAATGTTTTCCGCATCCTCGACTTAAACCCGGGATTTGTCTTTTCAATATTTTCATTTTTCAAATTTGAGAAAATATCTTCTCTTTATAATTTCTTTTCCTTTTTCCTTTTTCCTTATTTCTTTCCTTCCTCCACAATCCACAAGAATTCCAATTTTTCCAAAATTCCATTTTCTCCCAAATTTCCAATAAACTCCACACACTTCCACCAACTTCTACCATTAATGCCCCTCTTTCTCTCTCTTCCATGGCCGGCTATGATAGGCCAAGGGAGACAACTCACCTCCCCTATTTGCACAAAACCCCCTCTCTTCTACTTAATTATATCTCCTTTACAAATCCAAACCCTATTTAAACAATTCCTTTACATTTCAAATTCTCTTTTCTTCACTTCAACAAGATTTTAGCCTTCACCAATTTCTCCTCCATCTCAACCTCAACCACCAACTTCAAAAGAAACACCTAGATCTTCATCTCCATCTCAAGCAACCACTACTTTGGATTTGGGATCGTATCAAATATCGTCAAGGGTCACCTTGGTGCTATTCGTCGACAACGATCTTTTCGGAACTCGTAAAGCTTCGTTTAGCCGTTCGTTGTGAGTATTTTTACTCACCAAGACTTGTCAAATTCCTAGAATACTTGTGTTTACAATTCTTGTACTCTTATGTCTTCAAATCATATGTTTAGACCATCAAGAACAACCATCAAAAACTCTGTTTTGTACTCTGTTTTCCCATGATTAGTCGACTTGACCTAGGTATTAGTCGACTAACCCATCTACTTGAAACGTAATCTTTTTCTGGAACACAGTTTTAGTCGACTAGACCAAATTACCAGTCGACTAGAGACCCTTAGTCGACTACATCCTTGACCCTAGTCGACTAACTTTCCTTGAAGCAAAAACCCCAACTCTCGGCTCCAGTCGACTTATCCTAATTAGTAGTCGACTTGGTATCTGTTAGTCGACTACACAGTCGACTAACTTTTCCCTGAAATAAATCCCAACTCTCTGTATCACAGTTTTAGTCGACTTAGCCCCACTATTAGTCGACTTAGGTATCTGTTAGTCGACTACACATTTCACCCTAGTTGACTAACTTTTCCTGAAACAGAATTCCAACTCTCTGGAACCCAATTTTAGTCGACTAATCCAGACTGTTAGTCGACTTAAGACCCCTATTAGTCGACAAACCATTCCACCTAGTCGACTAATTTAGGCTGTTTATTATAGTTGATTTCTTTTCTGAATTTGGATCTTACCCTCGATACATGTGTGTTATATTATTCTTGTTTATGCTTCATGACTGGTACTACATGACTTGTTACTTGATGGATCTCACCACTTGTTACTTCATGACTGGTTATTATATATTCTCGACTCATGACTTGCTAAATAGTGAATATCACCTCTTATCATGCTATCTCTTAAAACCAAGCATGATGCACTTGACTTTTGTATAAAATGGACCAACTTATACATGGGTCGGGGGAAACATGCGGATATCGATATGTGTTCATGTTTACAGTGGTATTAGGTATATTGTACAATTATATTCCGGTCTGACCTGAGGGCCTCCAGGGGACCGAGGGGAGTGCTTGCTCCCTCTTCCTGATACCATCATGATTAAGGGCATACATAAGTCCCTCCTGATAGGCCTTGCGGCTGGTTCCGTCACCAAGCAACGGAACACCCTGGACCGTGGTCCCGGGCATGCACGGGACCCACTGTAAACATAGTTCGTTGATAATCCCGCTGGTTTCCAATAACAACCTTACTTTACTAGGATATGGATCTATGTGCGCTGGGACGCTGGGTCACATAGCTAGATATCACAGTAAGACAAGTAATAATAATAATAGACTCTAACTGTGGATTCATTGTATTCTGACTTTTACTCTTTATGCTTCCATTACTTGTTGATTGGTATTCATTATACTGTTCTAACTCTCATATTCTTGTCTCTTAGCCATTTGGCTGTAGCCTGTTCATTGTTGGGAGGTCCTGACTCCCTTGGATTTGTATATTCAGGTTCCGAAGCTTGGATCGAAGTGGAGCCATCCACAGAGGATCAAGCTTATCTTAGCGAGCAGGCGGACTAGTTCCAGCCTTCTGTGCCAAACTCCTCATTTTTGACTCACGGGATCTCCATCCTACTCGTGAGCATTTTGTGCATATCTTGTAAATCTTACTTTTGACTTGGTTGTGATAAAATACACTCGTAAAGTGTAATAGCTTATCATATCCTGTATAACTTTGTATTTGTACTTTAAGTTGGCATATTATGAATACCACGCTTTGTGTTGTACTCTGATCTTTGTTGTACTAAATGCTTAGCGTATATACGTGGGGGTACTTTCTGACCTACGTATATACGTCGCAGTGACGTCTCCGTATCCGCCAGGATCGGGGCGTTACAACTGTTCATCATTTTCAATCAGACCCGTGTCTGCAAATCAAAAGCTCTCAACCTTTCTCAGAACCCATAAAGCTTCGAGCTTTTTCAAATCTTTCTAAAGATTTTCACCATTGAGATGGCTCCAAAACTTAAGCAACCTACTGTTTCTTCGAGCGCTGCTGCTGCGCCGACCACCGTGGGTGGTTCTCCTCCTCAGGAAGCCCCCATTCTGGTAAATAGAATGGCTTCCGCCACCAAGAACATGAAGGGACACTGTCTCTTAACTTCTTTTTGAAGTTTCAAAACTGTTGTTGAAGTTGAACAGTCAACGCGGATCTCGCTGGTCCACGTTTGATTTGTAAATACAGTTCTCGCGTTGATGAACAGAACGCGGGTCTGGTGATCCAGACGTTTTTTCTGTTTTATCAACACGACCTTCGTGTCTGTGAATTGAACGCGAGTCCAGGGGACTCTGCGTCTTGAGACTTCTGAACGCGGGTCTCGTTTGTGAGACTCGCGTTTGAGTCTCAGGACTTAGAAATTTTTTCTAAGTGTGGAGTCCAGACGCGGGCTTCGTGTGAGCCTCCCGTTTTAATCAAAAAACGCAGGTCTCATGCGTTAAGTCCTGCGTTTGAGCTCCAACACTTGGTGTAATTTCATTATCTTCAAAGTATTGACTTTGTGTTCTTTTCTTTTTGCAATGAGGTACTCTTTGAATCCCTTGAGCAAGAGATATCACTTTGGTCATATTGGCGATGTAGGTGTTGACTTTAATCTCCTCTTTGGCCTGCGGAAAACAATCCCTGCGTTCACCGGAACAAATGAGGAGCGCCAAGCCCGCTTAATCAAGGTTACTACCTCTACCCTGCGTGAACTCATTTCGGATGGGAGATTTGAGTACACCAATCATCGTCTGTTTAGGAAGCCGGTGTTCTTTTTTGGAGACGCCATTGAAGAAAATGAGGAGGTTTTATTTAACAGGAACTAAAAGTGGCTCCAGCAAATTGGGGAGCATCGTTTCTTCCTCCCTAATATGGAACAGATGTTTCCGTTACCATATCTGCAGTCCATGTCTCTTTCCATGTCAATGGACTGGAATTGGGTCAAAGCGCAATCGAGTGTCGCAGTCGGGAGGATCTCTAATCGCGTTGCTTTTCCCGTTGGCCATAGTAGGGAGATTCTTGAACTACTCTCAGGCTTGATGAAACAGGAGTTTCCGACAGGCGAGACTTCGAAGCAAGCTCCTACTTTCATCAACAGATTCATGGAAGTGAAGGATGAATTCTCTCAGTCTGACTTCTGGGCATCTGGATGGGTATATTCAATAGCAACCACTTGGTGGGTGAAAATAATCTGCTTCGTCCTCAGAGAATTGGAGGAACCATTGCTCCAGTGCGGGTTGTATCCTGTGGTCAGGGCCAAGTGCTATGGGATTGCCCCGAGCAATTATAACTTCTTTGCAATTCTAGAGAAGTATAACCTAGACACTTACACATTTTCATTTCAATTGGGGAAATGGGATTCGCCTTGCATGAGATGTTTGAAGTTTCAGGGCTGACCATAGGGGATTTGTCGTATGAGGAGTATATCCCCAGTACTGAATGAAGAGGGATGCTCCTCGAGTGTATGAGACCTACTGGAGGTCTTGTGCCATTTTCACATTTGCGCCCAAGTGACCAGATGGAGGTCTGGAGTAGTCAAGCAAATGTCATGGGCTAACTACCTTTTCTGTGGTCTGGGAGAAAAATCGAGTTTAATATCTCGATTGGCAACCAGCACTGACGCTGAGATAACAGAAAGGATTTCTAAATCAGTGACCTTATATACAACAGAGTCGAACGAGGACACCTTCAAGCCCGATATTGTTTTTGACAGTTTTCACCATCAGGCCAGGATTCCTATCTCGGACAGAGCCTTATTGGCGGGATTTCTGATGTCGTGGAAAGTGATGTGTCGTACCCACCTTACCACATGAGGTCATTGTTGCTGACGTGGTTTACCTGGCCGTTCTTCTTGCTTATGGCCGGCTTCTCGGCTTGCTCCCTGCTATGGTAGGTTGCCTTCAAAGCGGGCTTCAAATTTTATGTCGAAGTTTTTGCAATGTAGTAGCTAAAGAGGATAGAGAGGGCAATGTGGTTGTCAGTCCGGATGGTGAACCCAGGATGGACACCAAATTCTCGCATAGAGTTGCCTTATACGTACCTCATGGCATGGTACGTTATGCATTGCCTGTCCCTGATGTCAGCGGTGCAGTCATCTGAGGATTCTATGACATTTGTCCAACGACTGGAGCGCTCAAACTGGAATGGCTGGTACATGTTAATGATCCGACAAATCCTTCAAAACAACATGAACTATCAATTAGTGAGGTGCTTCCTTGATTTTCCAGGAGCTTCGTATGGGGAGCGATTTTTTGACCGGCCCGGTACTGATGGGTTCACCGTCCTCTCATCTGGGGTTTTTGGTGGTTGATCAACATTCGCCCTGGATATTTGGTCTTCCGACAGGAGAACATTTGCACAATTGAACCATATTTGCCAAGCCGATTTGCTCGCCAATTCGGGTACAACCAACTGTACATAGGTAACCCGAACTTAGGCCTTCGTTTCAGCGTCAATCTGTATAAAGGGGCGAGAGCATGGTATTTCAATGTGGCCAGAGGAACGGAGGCAAGATTCAACCTTCCACAGAAGGTATTGAACTCCTACGCCAGCCTCGGGTTTTGTGCATGGTACGTAATAGCGGATTCAGTCCCTGGCTATAATATAAACAGCAACTGCATCAAGCGGATCAAGGCTATGTTTCAAGCCAAGAAGGGCGTTAAGACTACCCGTTTGAGAGGGATGAACGAATTTTTTCAGGCTGAGCTCGAGGTTGATCCCACAGGGGCTGCTGGACATGGAGCAAGGCTGGCTGAAGAGTCTCAACAACAACGCTCGCAAAGAGTTGTGAAGCGTACTCAATCTCGGTCTATTGAGGCTGGTTCAAGTAAGAAGAAGACCCGGTAAGAACCCGTGACTGAAGTTCCTTCCAAGGGAACTTCTTCGTTGGCCATAGACCCTGAGCTTGTTCATGCAGGCTCTGAAGAGGATGAAGGCCCTGAGGTTTCTCTAGTTCCGCGATGCTGTCGAACAAAAGGTCCTGCAGTGGTCATGACTGAGGCATCACCGAGGGAAGTCACAGAAAGATAGACCACTGGTGGTAACTCCTCGTCGGTCCTAGTGCTTACTAAGGTTGTTCCCTCAAGCTCCTTTCAGCGTTAGGGAATGATCGTTGATCCAACTAACATCGAACCGGGCTCCTCAATGGAGGTTCCAGAGCAAAGTCTCACTTTTGAGCTTGTTGAGGTTAAACTTCCGACTACATGAGTTCTACCTACTCCTGTGTCCTCGTCTTCGAGCAAGAGGTCGGATTATTCGGGAGATGATGATGTTGACCGGGACAATGTGTACTCTGCTCCTGATACCAGTAAATATTCTCATTTGGCTGAAGAGGAGATCAGCGTTGAGGAGACTCCAGCGAGTACATCTGGTGTGACGGAGAGGTCCTCTCATTTTGAAGATTTGCCATCTCCCACCCTTTGAATTGGTAAATATCTCAACTTGTCTTGATATTCCCATCTTTTTAGCATCATTATTAACATTGTTCAGTTAATATGATTGCAGAAGATACTGTACCAGTTCAAGCAGAGGAGTCTATCTTAAAGGTTGCTACCCCAAGAAGCCAATACAATTTCAACTTCTGAAACTCTTGTGGTGACCTCAAAAATGAGAGAACTGATGGTCCAACTTGCACCTATACTCCTAGGAGAGACGAATGCACTACCTCCTCATGAGAGCACCACTACCACCACTGTGGAGACTGGATCAGGAAGTGCGCTACAAGTGCCGACACCAGTCACGGATATCATGGAAGAACTCACCCTCCAAATAGTGGGGCAATTCTTTGTGATGATGAAATATTGCATCGAGCTGGTACTCTTTGGGCGATGTCCTTTCGAATTTATGCGATCACTCTTTGAGAATCTGATTGAAAATATCAAACATACTGGAGGTTCTGATCGTGCGATCACGTGGCGCTAGTTGAGTAGCTAGGTACATATTCGAAGGATCTTAGGAACCTACAGAGAGTCAGTCTGGTTGCTGATGCTCAACGGGTGTCAGAGGACCTCCGCATCAAACAGGAGCGGGAGTGGAAGGAGATTGAGGAGCAGATAGCTGAGTGTACCCGTCATATTGATGATTTCAGGGTCAGCTATCAGAGCTTAATTAATGACATCCATCAATCTGAAATCGTTTTCAAAACTGCGGAGGATGTCATTGTAAGTGCTCGCATGGCGATTGCTAAGGCGCAAGCCTAAATTCAAAATCACGAGCTGAAACTTGCAGACGAGAAGAAGGTGAAGGAGCTTGAGACCATCAGGCATCAGTGCAAAAGGAGCTCATCGACCACTCTTCTAAATTGAAAGCTCTCCAGGCACAACTGGTTTCAAAGACATTATCAAATGAGGAGCTGAAGGCCCAGGCTCTGGCTGAGGTCGAAAAGGCACGTCAAAGGGATATCCAACATCTCAAAGAGCAAATACAATCTCTCGTTAAGCAAGAGTGACTCTTTGTACTCCTTTTGTAACACTCTATCTTATTGAATAAGAGAGCGATTGTATCACTTTTAATTTTGATTATGAATAATAAAAGCGATAATTTTGCTTTCATTTTGTCTTTATTTTTTTCTGTTTGAAAAATAGACAAATGAAAGCGATTGAGTTTGTTTGCTAGAGGTGACGATTAACATAGCAACTCAAAGTTTGGTAATTCCATTAGGAAATTTGAGAAGGTTACTATCAGAGGTGTAATGTTTAATTTGACAGGAGTTGAATTCGTGATTTGAACAGATATTTTTTGATTTGCTATTCTATTGATGAGAATAACAAGTGGAACTTGATCCACTAGGGATTCGTGGAGATTTTTGTCGTCAGTAGTGTAATTTTAACGTGACGGGATTTTGGATTTGCAATTGGAAGAAAATTGAATTTTCAGAGATGTGATATTAACTTGACAAGGATATATGTGCTAGAGGTATGATATTAACTTAGCACTAAGGAGATCTCGTTCTCATTGAGAAAATTGAGAAAATCGCTGTCATACGTTTAGTGTTAACTTGACAGCGAGATGAATACCAGAGGTGCGACATTAACTTAGCATCAGTGTTCTAAAAATCGGTTTCATTATTCGTGCAGTCCAACACTGAATAATGATTAATCGGATTAATCGGGGAATAATCGTTTTTGAAAATTTTAATATATTTAATTATATTTATACACAACTACATATGAATATATACAGTTAATTGTTGAAAATACCTAAATATTATACAAGACAATATCTAGATGTGAAGTTATAAATCATGATATGATGAACAAGACAATAATAGTAAAAAGAAGTAAAAGAACTTATCTCTTCACATTATTAATCTAAGATTTCAATTTTGCAACAAATATAAATCAAAGAACTTACTTGCAAAATAAGATAAATAAAAAAATTAGTCAATTTATCAATTAAAATAATGAACTTTAAAGAATGATGAAGAAAGATTGCTAAATAAGTTAATTTGAAAAATAATCAAAAATAATAAAACATAAGTATCACTTTATGCAAAATATATAATAATAAAATATCATAATTCATCTACTATTTAATAAATAACAATTCAACTACTATTTACTAAAAGATTATTATCAAATCATCAATATTATAACATAAACTACTTAGCAATCCAACACACACAAAGTGAAGTTTTTCAAATAAAAAACATATGAAATACCTAAACGATTAATCGGGGATTAATCGGATTAATCAGGCATTAATCGGGAATTAATCGGGGATTGATCGTTTTGGATCCAATGAATCGCCTGAGCGCATAATCAGAGCGATTAATGTAATATTAAGCGGGTTGTCATCGAATAGGATTAATCGGCCGATTAATCCAATTTTTAGAACAGTGCTTAGCATTTGACATCTCGGTTTCAATAAGAAAGCTCGAGAAAGATTATTGTCTTAGGTGTAATATTTAACTTAACAATGAAATGGATGCTAGAGGTGTGATATTTAACTTAGCATCAAATCTCTCATTTCCGTTAAGAAAATAAAGAAAATCACTGTCTTAGGAATGATATTAAACTTAACAGGGATTTATATTGCGATATGAGCAATTATGGCTAGAGGTGTAGCGTTTTAATGTGACAGAGATTTTGTGATTTGAGCAATTTAGTAGACCCGTCATTCTATTAAAGAGAATTGACAAGTTGAAATTTTATCCGCTGGAGAAATTGAGAGATATCAATATTAGAGGTATAATATTAACCTAACAGTGATTTCGATTGCAATATGAGCAATCTTGGTCAGAGGTGTAGTATTTAACTTGACCAAGAAATTTTACGATTTGAGCGATTTTAGTAGACTCGTCATCCTATTGAAAAGAATTGATAAGTTGAAATTTTTGTTGTCTGTTGGGGACATTGAAGGACATCGTTGTTAGAGGTATAATGTTAACCTAACAGTAGGGTATGTCAGAGATATAATATTAACATGACAGGTTTGTTCTATGATTATTTCGCTGGGGTAACAATTACAGCCTTTTTTGTGATCTTACCATTCCATAGATGGGAATTGGTAAGGGATTTTGGAGGGGAATACGGGATCAGGTCCCTCAGGATTTTTAGCAAACCCTCAACTATCAACGGATTTGGTATGTCTTTACCAACTACCGTTTGAGTTGGTCTAGCCATACTATTTCCCTCAGCATGATGAGTTGTCGAGGATTTTTCGTTGGGCTTATATACCAACTGCTTCCTCTATCCTTTAGCTGTCGGGGGGCGTTGGATGTAGTATAGTGTGTATCCTGCAAATAAGCTGGGGGCCACAGAGGTAGACCATGAATTCCGCGGGGGGGTTTGTCCAGAGATTAGCCTCATTATGGAGTCCTCTTTGATCCTCATTTGGTTGCCACGTTTTGATATGAATGTGGATGCAATGTAAAGATTCTGCAAAGATGCATCACAAACCTTCTTCAATGAATTTGACTTGATAAGCCATCAGAAAAACTTATTTGATCCTCCATTCGGTCGGTTGCCACCTCTTGATATGAATGTGAAAACAGTGAAAAAGTTCTGCAAACATGCATCACGAACCTTCTTCAATGAGTTTGGCTTGATAAGCCATCAGATAAACTCATTTGATCCCCCATCTGATTGTTCGGACCCTTTGTCGTTAGGTCGAGCTTCGATCGATCGAACAGTAGCAGGGAGGTATGTTACCATTACATATGGAAAAGTCAGAATAGATAAGCCATCCTTCTGGATACTTAAGCATGCTCGGCTTCAAAATATGATCTATTCTTCTAAGTTGAAGATAGGTGCATGTTTATATACTAGAGAAGAGTAACAAGGTTAAAGACTGACATTTTGCCTTTGTCTTTTCTTCAATGTTTACATCATGCATCATAATATCACCATTGTTCGGTCGGCCCGACATCGATTGACTATGAGGTGATTGGTTGGAGGAAGCTTTTCTTTGGCGCTCTTCCAAACATCTTGGATCTCAAACCCTAATGCATCTGATTGATCAGGGTGAAGCTTCGATCAGAAGTGTAGTATTAACCTGATCATGAAAAGAGTGACAAAGCTAAAACCGAAGTTTCTAACTTTGTTTCCTCGATATTAACATCATGCATCACAATGTCAATAATGTTCGGTCGGCTCGACGTCGCTCGATTGTGATGTGATCCGTTGAAGGAAGCTCTTCTTTGGTGCTCTTCCAAACATCTTGGATCTCAAATCATAATCGATTGATCAGGGTGAAGCTTCGATTAGAGGTGTATTAACATGATTATGAAAAGAGTGACAAAGCTAAAACCAAAGTTTCTAACTTTGTTTCTTCAATATTAACATAATGCATCACGATGTCAACAATGTTCAGGCGGTTCAGCATAGATCGGCCGTGATGTGATCTGTTGAAGGAAAAAGCTCTTCTTAGGCGCTCTTCTAAACATCTTATAGCTCAGACCCTAATCCATCTGATTGATCAGGGTAGAGCTTCGATCAGAGGTGTAATGTTAACCTGATCATGAGAAGAGTGACAAGGTTAAAACTGAGGTTTCTAACTTTGTCTCTTCAATATTAACATCATGCATCACGATGTCAACAATGTTCGGTCGGCTCTGCATCGATCGACAGTGATGTGATCTGTTGAAAGAAGCTCTTCTTTGACACTCTTCCAAACATCTTGGATCTCAAACCCAAATACATCTGATTGATCAGGGTAAAGTTTCGATCAGAGGTGTAATGCTAACATGATCATGAGAAGAGTCCCTTTAAGGATGGTACTTCTTCAAGAATCTGTCGTTGATTGATATCATGAGCGTATCGTCGTTCGGAGTTAGAAGGCGGTATGCTCCATTTGAGTAGACTGACTCTACTACAAATGGTCCTTCCCATTTGGATTGAAATTTTTCTTTTGTTGTGTGTGTCATGATCATGGGTCTTCTGACAGCTAAGACAATGTCGCCCTTCTTGAAAATCCGTTGCTCGACTTTCTTATTGAAAGCTCTGAAAATTCAGGCTTGATAGAGCCCGATTTGCTATTGGGCTTGTAGACATTTATCGTCCAAAACTTCCAACTATTTGAGGCGTAATTGATGTATGTCCTCATCTGTCATCGTGGTTGACAAGGCAACTCGCAGAAATGGGATTTGAATCTCAAGTGGAAGTACGGCTTCACATCCGTATACCAAGAAAAATGACGTAGCCTTTGTCGAGGTTCTCAGCGTCGTGTGGTAAGCCCAGAGGCATTCGCCTAATTTGCCATCCCAGTCACGGTGACTTTTTGAGACGAATTTCTTGAAAAGCTTTCCAATAGTCTTTTTGAAGGCTTCTACAAGACCGTTAGCAGTTAGATAGTATATCGTGACACACTTTGGATCCTGAATTTATTACAGAACTTTTGGAATGCTTGACTGATGGGGTCCATTATCGTGAACGATTCGCTGGGTTACACCAAAACAGTAGAGCACGTGATTCTTGATGAACTTGATCACGTTTGGTGTCTTTACTTTCTTTAGGAGAACAGCTTCCACCCATTTAGAGAAGTAATTTGTTATGGCCAAGATAAAGCGATGTCCTTTGGATGTTGGAGGGTTGATGGGTCCAATAACATCCATTCCCCACATCTCAAATGGCCATGAAGAGAACGTCGGATGAACATGTCCTGGTGCTTGATGGACGAAGTTACAGTGGATCTGACAGGCATGACATCGCTTAGCATAGGCGATGGCATCAGGGATCATCTTCGGCCACTAGTAGCCAAGTCTTCAAAGCCGGTCTCCGAGCTTGGGGCCGGGTTGGTAAGCTCCACACGTACCATCATGAGCTTCTTTGAGTGTCTGTTGTGCCTCTTTGTGTGAAGGTATCGGAGTAAAATTCCATCGTACGATCGACGATACAATGTTCGCATGATCGCATTGTAATATAATCGAGGAGCTTTCCTTCTGATGCAGCTGCCTCCTTAGGGTCATCAGGCTATATACCGTACAAGACGAAGTCAACATAAGGGAATCACCAATCCTAGGTTCGAGACTTGTCGAAATCTCAAGAACTCTTTAACTTGAAGGTTTCCTTTTAGAGTTTTACTGTCTTCAAGGACGAGTTTGTAACAGTACAAGTCACAACTGTAGATAAGCACTTTCTCTGTAGCTCTAGCTGGAAGGGCCAATGAAGCAGCGAGGGACGCCAGTGCATCTGCATGCGTATTTTGCTGACGCGGTACATGATCAATGTAGAAGTTTTTAAACTTTTCTGCTATGTCAATGGTCGCGTTGTGATAAGGCATCAAGTCTTCATGTCGGACTTCGTACTCCCCGCGAACCTGGTTGACGATGAGCTTTGAATCACCATACGCTTCGAGATTTTGACTCCAATCTCCTCAGTAAGTTGCATCCCATTCAAGAGAGCGTTGTATTCCAAGACGTTATTGGAACATGGCTCAGTTAATGAGAATGCACGAGGGATCACATAGTTATGTGAGAAAATAAGTACTACCCCCACACCTGCAATGATATTTCCCTCGGGACTTGTCCTTGATGCTCCGTCGATGAATAGTTGCCACACTTGTTCTTCTGAGGAGGTGTTGATCAAGTTAACTTATGCAATTTCGTTTGGGAGATCGTCATAAAGTTTTAAAGTTCCTGGAACTGGATGATCGGCCAGGAAATCTACCACGGCTTACCCTTTGATTGCCTTTTGTGACATGAATTGCATCTCGTATTGTGAGAGCAATATAGCCCATTTCGCTAATCTGCAATTCAGGGAAGATTGTCTTATCATGAGCAATCGCAAGGGATTAACTCTGGTGATGACATGAATGCGTTTCCCCATAAGGTAGTGTCGCATCTTCTGGATGATGAAAACTAACGCTAAGCATTCCTTCTCAATTGGGTTGTAACGGTGCTCCGCCCCAATCATTGTTCTACTTAAATAGTAGATTACATGTTCATGATTTTAATCATTGTTTTGAACTAGTAAAGCTCCCAAGGAATGATCCATCGCTCGAACATATAAAAGGAAAAGTTTTCCTGATATTGGAGTTACCAGAACGGCGAGTGTGTGAGATACTTCTTGATCTCTTTAAATGCTTCTTGGCAAGCATTATCTCAAACGAATCACCCTTCTTCATTAATTTAGTGAAGGGTTGGTAGCGTCCTGAAAGATTCAATATAAATCTCCAGATATATGCCAATCGTCCTTGTAAACCTCTGAGTTCTTTAAGATTTCTCCGAGGTTGCATTCCTTGGACGGCACGGATTTTCTCTGGATCTAGGTGAATTCCTTCGGATGTAACAACAAATTCAAGGAATTTGCCACTGACTACCCCCATGAAAGACTTTGGTTCATCTTCAACTGGTAAGCCTGCATGATGTCGAACACTCTTCTCAAGTCTGCGAGATGATCGCCTTTGTCACGGCTTTTTACAGCGATATCGTTGACATAACATTCTACGATCTTACGTATATGCTCATGGAAGATCGCATTCATGGCACGTTGATAGGTTGCACCAGTGTTCTTCAAGCCAAAGGGCATTATTGTGCAGCAGTATACTCCCAAAGGTGTCTTGAAAGATGTGTGCTTTTCATCTTCAGGGCACATCTTTATTTGATTATACCCTGAGAAGCCATCCATGAAAGACATTCTCTCAAAACCATATGTATTATCAATCATGACATCCGTGATTGGGAGATAGAATTCGCCTTTAGGACAAGCGGCATTTAGATCATGGTAGTCGATGCAAATCTGAATCTTTCCATTCTTCTTGGAAACAAGAACTATGTTGGTCACCCAATCGGGATGTTCTTCCCTGACGAAACCAGAGTCTATGAGCTTCTTGACTTCTGATTCGATTGCTTCCATGATCTCAGGACGGAACCGTCGTTGCTGTTTGACTAGCTTGGCATCCATTTGATGTTGAGACGATGCATAGCAATCTGGAGATCGAGCCCGGGCATGTCCTCATAATTCCAAGCGAAGACATCTTTATACTCTCGTATGAGATATATTAGGTCTTCTTTCTCAGAAGGTGACAAGTTCTCACTTATGAAAATGGGCTTGGGGTTGGCCTCATCTCTAAGATTTATCTGAGTCACTTTATCCTCAGTGGGTGGTTCGCGTTGTTCAAAGCGTATATCCCAAAGAGTATTTAAGTGCTTAATCCATGAATCGAGTCTGACTGGATCAAATCTTCAGATCCAAAGGAATCTTCTCCGTCATCTTCTAAATGGCTGGTTGATATCATGTACACTGAGAAACTTTCAACGATATCACTGACGCTGACATCTGAGTCCAAAGACGATGTTGTTGATGAGCTATCATGATAGACCTCTTTTTTAAATTCAGAATCTCACGAGACTGGTGTAGTTACATAACCGAGTCCTCTTCGGGTCTTGTGGTAGTAATCAGGATCTTTACCTTTCGGTGCAAATGAACGAATTAATGTTCGCTTTCCCTTACTGAAATGAAGGACCGATCCTTTGGTAAGATCGTACCCCATTCTTTCCATCATGTGACGTGACTTTTGTCCATAATGGAAGAATTGTGGAGACTCAGAATTACCCCCTAAGCTTTCATAAGCTATAGGTTCAAACTCAATTCTTCCAAATAGAATTGGCCTTTGACCTTCCCACTTGATTGGTACTTCAAAGAGAGCATTGTATGCATCTCTGATCTTTTCACGTCCCACAAGGGATGATTTATTGGTGCATGCAATGATGTCAGAGCATTCATTGCTGACCAAGGGTCACTGTCTACGTCAGTACTGGTATCTGACAACACAGAATCGGAGGCAAATACAGAGAAGTAAGCCAAATCTAGATTTTCATTGATAAACCACTCGCCTTCAACATTGGCGGTGGTATCGAAATCGAGCTTATTAATGCTCGTTACAAGGGGATTTATTTCCCAGAGACACTCGTCTTCTTCTGGCTCCGTATCTACTTTGTTGCTAGAGTCGGGTTCTTCGGAGTGTGGATTCTCATCAGTCTCAAGAGAATCCTGATAGAGAAAGGAATCTGTGAAATAATTTTCAACTCCCTTGAACGGATGCCTTTCGCAATCAACATTCTCACTTTTCCCTCTTCATCAATGTATTTCATTACTTGATGAAGAGTGGATGGGACGATAGAGTTACGGTGAATCCAAGGTCATCCCAGCAGCAAGTTTATGAGGTGTCAGCGTCAATGACATAACATGTCACCTCGGATCTCAGGTCTCCAATTTGACACATGTGCTTGATTTTCCCCATCGGACTCGTACCACTGGTGTTGAAGCCATATATGATTGTCTGAGTGGCGCTTAATCGGTGGGTGGGGATCCTTAAATGTTGCATGATCCTGTGGGGCATAATGCTCAACGCGGATCCCGGATCAACCTGAATATGACTCACTTCAGATGATCCAATATACCCTGTATAATATAAGGGCCTATCATATTTCTCTTTGACTTGCATGTCTTATAGGTGAAGGTGATGCAGGGAAACTGCTTCAAGGTGTGGTGGCAATAGTTGCCTTCTTTCTGCATGTAGCAGGAATCTGGGTCATGAAAACTACTGCATCTGCTAATGCTTCTCTTAAGGCATCCCTTGTAGACTTGAAAAACCTCAGGAGTTTATACAGAGTGATTCAAGTAGGGATGTTGGCTAGTTGAGTCATGACATCAAAATGGAAGGGAGTTGATGGTCCCACGCCGCCTTTCTGAAGAGTTTTGACATACCGAAGCTCTTTCTATTTTTTCACGGATGGCTTCCTAGACTGCTCGATTGTCTCCTCAACTGGCTGTGAGGAGTTTACCATCGGCTCGCCGTATTGTTTCAAGTATTGCTTGCCAGACCGAGTCTTCGATGTGGGAGGTGTGCCTATGTCAGCAGCAAAGGCGAACTCCTCGTCTCCTGAACTAGTAAGGGAGGTGACATCTTCTTCGGTCTCTCTTGTAGAGAAACCCACCACAGTGCTGAAGAATGCTTTGGCCTTGCCTTTGGATTTCCTGTTTGTGACAGTCGTCTATTGCTGGCTTTCAACAATGTCAGGATAGACCAACATTGTCTCTCTTCGAGGAATAGGAACAAGAATAAAACCTTTCTCCTGGTTACAAGGATCCGTATTGATCACTCTTAGTCCCCTTTCGGGATGGACACTACTCCGGTTGGTGCTAATGGGAGATTCTAGACGAATTGAATCGAAGAGAGTAGGAACAAGAATAAAACCTTTCTCCTGATTACAAGGATCCGTATTGATCACTCTTAGTCCCCTTTCGGGATGGACACTACTCCGGTTGGTGCTAATGGGAGATTCTAGACGAATTGAATAGGTGACGTAGCTGTCATGTTGGTTGTCACCTTCTTCTGTTCTGGACGGAGCTTAAGCACCTCCGCGTCAATCAAAGCCTGAAGAACATCTTTGAAGATGTAGTAATTCTTGGTAGGATGTAACAACATCCTGTAATATAAACAGTAGCTGAATCATCAGACTTCCCTACCTCTTTAGGACGTCTAATCTCTAGCAAATTGAGTTTGTTACTCTTTTGGAGTAACTTAATCAGAGAGACCACGTGCTCATCCTTGAAAAAGTATAGTTTATTGGCACGTGCTTGGCCAGGGAGCCATACCCCCTCTGACTAGGTCTTCAAAGGTGACTTGACCTTCGTTGCCAGTATCTCTTCTCCTTGGTTGAGAAGATGACTCTAGATGGCGCCGTGTCGGTTTGTCGGGTCTTGGCTTGCTGTCTTTTTCTTCAGCCCTGACCCGGGCGATAATTTCTTCCGCCTGTTCGCCTTGTAGCACCAACTGCTTCCAAGTGGAACATTCTGCCACCCCCATTTGAGCGAGTAGGAAAGTTTGCAAATTATGACGGCACGTCTCAAACAGTGTTGCTGGGTCGTGCCGCTGAGACAACGGAGTGCCATGCTCCGAAATCTCTCGACGTAAGTTTTGATGAACTCTCCTTTCTTTTGCTTGGCTGCAAGGAAAGTTGGCACTGAAATTTCTGTATCTTCTTCAAAGAAACGAGCCAGAAACTTCTCGAGGTCGGCCCATGTCTTAATTGAGCCGACAGGAAGTTTCATGAACCACTGAAAGGCAACCCCTTTAAGAGTGCCAATGAATAAACGAGCCATAATAGCATCGTTCGATATTACATTCCCAGCTCGGAATTTAAAGTAGTATATGTGTTGGTTCGGCGACCCTTTACCGTCGAAAGTATGGAGGGTCGGTGCCTTGAACTTGGGAGGGTAGGGAGTCGTATCCCATTCTGCTGCGTAGGGTCGGATTATCCCCACATCTTGAAGACCGTCTCGGTTTGCAAGGGTTCAAGACGTTACTCCAATTTACTCATCCTCTTGGAATGACAGCTTCCGTTTTCTGAGTTATCTTCTTCAGATGAAGATTTGAGTAGCTCAGAGCTGGAATGCTCTTCACTCTCAGTGTTTGCAGAAGATAAGCTTTCCCCCTCCTTCTGTTTGCCCTTGGACTTCTTGTAAGGAGTTTTACCTTTTGATTTCTTTTTCTCCTTAAGCAGTTGTGCTTCAGGGTGTCGATAGATTCTTACTGAGCTCGAATCATATCGAGTTGTTCCCTTTGGACTCGGGCCTACTCTTTGAATTGCCGGGCCTACTCTTCGAATTGCCTGGCCACTTCCTCGGAAGTTCCCGCCATGTAAGCAAAGGCGGTTGTCTCCGAACTAGAATTCGACTGGGATTCAATGATGGCGGAGTGTTCATCATTCACCTCAGTTTCCCTGCCTAACAAACTGTAGTCGAGTGGGGTAATTGTTTCCGTGCGGGTCCGAGTGCATCGGTAAATCCTTTCAGGTTCAACAAGAATGTCCTTCAAACCTGGAAATCGATCAATATCCGACTCCTCTGAACTATTAGCCAATTGCTTCCCTTTAGACTTGATTGGTGTGGAACTCAGCCCCACCATGTTTGTGGTTACTTCTGGGTACTAGACATCGGAGAAGGATTTCTTCTTCCGGGATCGTCGTCTTTAGTAATTCGTGAATTTCACATCTCTATCGAAGACAATAGTCTTAGGCAAACCATGCAATTTGATAACAACGTCAAAAAATATCTTAGCAACTCTAGAAGAATCCGCAGTTCGAGAACAAGGAAGAAAAGGCCATTTTGGAGAAACGGTCTACGATAAGTAAAACAGAATCGTATTTTCTCAAAGTTTTCAGTCAACCTAACACGAAATCCATACTCAAATCTTGCCAAAGACAATTCGGGACGAGGAGTGGACTGTACAAACTAGTGTTTTGTTTTTATTATTTAGCTAATTGACAAATGTGACATCTACCAACATGTTTAGCAACATCGCATTTCAAACTATACCAATAGAACCTATACTCGACAACTTTTATGGTCTTCTCATTCTCAAAGTGTCCAGCTAGACCACTGGCATACAATTCCCAAACAAAAAATTCTCTAAAAGGGGTTCTAGGAATGCATAACTTACGCCCTAGAAATAAATATCTATCCTGCAGAACAAATCCATCAACTTCGCGTGTTGTTTCATCTTTTAGTTCCACATATATCTCGTGAAAATCAGGACATGACTCATACTCAGTTTTTAATTTTTCAAAACCATTTACAACAGTTAACATCTTAGTCAAAATGAACACTCGGCGACTGAGAGCATCGACGGCTTTATTTTCAACTCTCGTTTTATAACGTAGGGCGAATGTATAGTCCTATAATAACTCACTTCAACGACCATGTCTAGCATTCAACTTCTTTTGGGAATAAATGTACTTCAAAGCATCATGGTCAAAAAAGAGAATGAATTCTTGTGAAAGCAAGTAATATCGCCAATAACAAAGTGCTTGAATTATCGCATAGAGCTCCTTATCGTAGGCAGAGTACTTTTACTTGGCGCCATTCAATTTCTCACTAAAGTAAGCAACTTGATGTCCTTCTAGAGCTAAGAGTCTACCTATATCTATGCCAGATGTGTCACACGCTACTTCAAAAATCTTAGAAAAATCAGGGAGACGCATACCTGGGGTACTGATCATTCTTACATTTATCTCGACAAACGCTTTAGTAGCAACATTAGACCATGTAAACTCACTTTTCTTTAGACAGTCTGTAATCGAGGTCATGACAGTACTAAACCCTTTTATATACTGTCGGCAGAAGGTAGCAAGTCTGTGGAAACTTCTCACCTCACGGATGGTGTTTGGTTCTGGCCATTCCTCAATGGCACTCACTTTTTCGGGATCTGCAGAAACTCCATTTGAAGAAACGACAAAACCTAGAAAGAGAACTTGTGTTGCAAGAAATGCACACTTCTTCGGGTTAGCATACAATTCTTCCTTTCTCAACACAGTATAAACTTGAGTAAGTGCTCTAAATGTTGCTCACGAGAGTGGCTATAAATGAGGATATCATCAAAGTAAACTATAAAAAAATTCCTATAAAGGGTCATAGTACTTGAGTCATCACTCGCATAAATGTACGATCAAACCAAAAGGCATAATCATCCATTCATATAGTCCATCTTTCGTCTTAAAGGCGATCTTTCATTCATCTACCGGACGAATGCGGATTTGATAATAACCACTCTTAATATCTATCTTTGAAAAGATTATGGCATCAGACATCATATCCAGCATATCATCAAACCTCGGAATAGGAAAGTGATACGTAATTGTGATCTTATTAATCACTCTACTATCCATGCACATACGCCATGATCCATCTTTCTTCACATTAAAAATTCAGGGACCACACAAGGGCTCATGTTTTCTCTAATGAAACCATTGTCTACCAATTCATCGATTTGCTTCTTGAGCTCAACATGCTCGGTTGGGTTCATCGGTAATGTGACAAGCGTAGGAGACTTGATCCGGTACTACATCGTTAGCGTGTTGGATGTCACACATCGGTGGTAATTTATTCGGAAGGTCTTCAGGGAAGACATCACTAAACTCCTCAATCATGAGGTGACTTCCAGAGGAACAGTGATATCAGGCGTCTTTACCACTTCTCTAGCAGCTAGGATCATGCATGGAGCACCGTTCTTGAGTTCTTAATCAAGTTCTGTCGCACTGATCAAATTAACTCCTTTCGACTTCTTCGTGCATTAGCTTTAGCCTTTTAACTATAGGTCGGTACGATGTCAATTTAATCTTCTTGCCCTCGTGCTCAAATCGACACATGTTCGATCGACCATGAATGAAAACATCATTGTCGTAGAGCCATGGTCATCCTAATATGATTTGACCTACGTCCATTGTAACCACATCACAGCATATCTTGTCTTTATAAACATCAACTCAATAAGGACAAGACATTGTTGTTTCACGTCTAGGGTCGTAGGGTTGACCATGTTGTGAACGGACAGCCCCCACGACCAATCGTTGGGGCAGCACAGCGGAAGCAATACAGGATCGACGAGTAACGATAAGAAAAGGAGAAGATATTCTGAAGTATAGAAAGCCAACACACAATTTAACGTGGTTCTACCAATCAAACAGATCGTGTGTACGTCCACGAAAGAAGGGAAAACTTTGGGCGTGTTTGTTTCGCCGCAAAACGCAAGTCATAAAACTTCTTTTCCATTTTCCGTTGTTTGTTTCGCTGAAAAACAAGTTGCAAAATACAACTCTTCTTTTCCCACTTGCAGTTGCTACAGTTAAATTTGTGGTCATGTAAATCTCACTTTTACACTGATATTTTCCCACTTGCAGTTGCTACAGTTAATTTTGTGGTCATGTAACTCTCACTTGTAGTACACTTACAGTTCAAAACAGTTACTTGATAATCAATATATAATTTAATATTATTAAATATTTAATATTTAAATAGTGTTCAATTTCTTATTTAATTATTTAATCATTTTATATTTTTAATCTTTAATTTTTTATTGTTTTTAATATTGTTTTAATATTTAATATTTTACTATTTTAATTTAATATTTTATTTAATACTTTATTATTTTATTTAGAGTTAATATTTTATTAATATAACAATATTATACTTTAATATAAAATTACTACATATTTAATTATTTATTTTTTTAATATAAAAATTACTTAATATCATAATATATTTTATTATTATATTAATATTTTATTATGTTAATATTGTAATAATAATTCAGTATAATAATACTATAATGATAATTTATATAATTATATTTTACTTTGTTAATTTTATATTTCTATAATATTACAATAATATTATAATAAAATTTATATTATAATAATTTTCAAGTATTTTTAATTTAATAATATTATAACTATATTTTATTATTGTTGTAAGATTTTTTAATATTTATATTTTATTAGTATTCTTAAAATTTTATTAATGTTCTTTAGATTTTCTTAAAATTTTATATTATTTATTTAGTTAATATTTTAGTAATATTTTACTATTTATACTAATATTTTATTAATATTATTGTTATAAATAAAATATTAAGATTATTAATTTTTTATCTCAAATTTATTAATACAATTTAATTTGCAATAGTAGATTTAATTTAATAGTATTTATAATATTTAAATCACTGCTACAGTTAATTTTGTGGTCAACTTTTCCACTTACACTTTTACATTACCAATCAAACAGCGTAAAACACAATATACTTTATCATTTACATTTTCACTTTATCAACCAAACACCGTAAAACACAATATACTTTTCCATTTACACTTCACTTTATCAACCAAACACCGTAAAACACAATATATTTTCTCTGCTACAGTTCACTTTTTTCATTCTCATTTTACGACTTACGACTTGCGACGTTTTGCAACGAAACAAACAGGCCCTTTATTAAACTTTTGGGGAGTACAATAAGAAATATTTACACCTCTTGCTAAGAAGATTTCAAGCCCTTTGATGGCCTCCTAGAACAGCGAACCCTTATAGCTAAAACTTCTCACACGAATCTCTCTTGAATTGAATTACATTGAAGACGACCCCCAAGGGGTATTTATATACCATAAGACCTTCCTATTTCTATACAAACTCAATCAATACGAACGATCACCGCCTCAGAAGAAAGAAAACTCGAATCCAACTCAAAACTGGAAACAAGTCTAGAAAAACTGTCAGAACCGATATTAGTCGACTGTATTAGTCGACTATACAGAAGTAAAAGTCGATTAATCTGACAAAAAACCAAAAACTTTACTTTCTGTTTGCAAGACCAGTCGACTATACTAATGTATAAGTCGACTAATTCTAATCATAAGTCGACTATACAAAGTATAAGTCGACTTATACTGTGCACAGCTCCTTGAGCACGTATGTTCTTTGATCTCGAAGCTTCGTCTATCTTCACGGCGTATTCCAGTCAAAATCCTAACAATCTCCCCCTTGACTTGAATATGTCCAAGTCCGAGAATAGCCACCATGCTCTATGTGCTCACAACTATGCACAATTGAACAACTCTTGACTTCATCTCCATCTCACTCCCTCTTCTCCATAACCCCCTCATGGGGTTCACAACTTGATTAGGTCGAACAAGTTCAGGCCCGACCTGAACTTGATCACCCAACGATCTCCTTGATTCACGAAGATTTATGAGAATTTGCTATATCATAAAAGTAACGATCTGGACTTTCTTGTTGTGCGCCGGCGTCGCCTAAACCCAATCTTCTTTTGGGGAAAAACTGAACATCCGAGCTCAAAACTATCGTAGTCTCTGATTGTTCCACAACATTCGATCTTAAAGCCGATGATAACTGCAATCCACCAACTGTAACCTCTGAATTTCACATGTAAACATTGTCGACAAATTCGGCCTGAAACTTCACATGAGCTTTTTTGAAAACTTCCATAAGATCACTTTCAGAACTGAAATTGAACCCTTCTCCATGTAAGGCTCTAAGAGATAAAATTGTAGCTTGAATCGGCAACATGACGAACACCTTAAAGAGTAGTGATACATCTATCATGAGAACGAAACTGGATTGTTGCTTCGCCAATCACCTTGCTCGTAGCAGAATTCCCCATCAAGACCTCTTCCCCTTGAACTGAAGTATATGAGGAGAACATCTTCCTATTGGAACTGATATGCTGTGAACATCTAGAGTCAATAATCTATCTATCTTTGTTACTGACCGATCTGTCTGTAACAGATAGAACACACTTTTTTCATCCCCTCCAGCCAGTTCAGTGACATTAGCATCTAATTGTTTCTTTCGAGTCCAGCAATCAGCTCTAATTCCTCCTTATGACACCAGTTGCACACCAAAATTCTTATGTTTTCAGTTACTCGTGAAATTTCTATTATTACTATTCTCCTTTGAAAAGTGAACTTGCTCGAAATCATCACGTTAAGACTCACTTGTCAACTGGTTATCAATTTTGTACTTGTTGAGCAGATGCTCCTTGACCTCATTGACCTTTACAGTTGATTTGCCTCTATAAATGATAGCTTCCCTAAAGCTCTTATATGAAGAAGGTAAATAACACAGTAATAGAAGTGCTTGATCATCATTTTTATTTTAATCTCTATCTTATATAAATCATTGATAATAAAAAAATTCTACAAACTGAGACTTGATAATGTTCCTTAATGCATGTGGAAACGAAAGGGACGTTGCTTCAGAATCAACCAACTCGCCAATGACTTCTTCAGATAATCGTCCTGAAGTCTCTCCCACAGTGAGGATGATGTTTTCTCTGAAGAAAACTCATCCAACACTTCGTTCGCTAAGCAAAACAGAATAGCTGTCAAGGCTTTCTCATCCAACTCCTATCAATCCTTCATATCTTGAGGCTTTTTCTCATTCCCGAGTAATGCTTTCTTCAACACGTTCTAGGTCAAGATGGCGTTCATCTTAATTTTTCACATGCTGAAATTGATGACGCCATCAAACTTCTGAATATCAAACTTGATTGCAGACATCTTCACGTTGACCTTACTTTGATACCAGTTGTTGAACCCCAATCAGTATGCTCTGATACCAATTGTTGTGATATGCTCCCACGACCAATCGCTGGGGCGGCGCAGCGGAAGCAACACAGGATCAACGAGCAACGAGAAGAAAAAGAGAAGATATTCTGAAGTATAGAAAGCCAACACACAATTTAACGTAGTTCCACCGATCAAACAAATCGTGTGTACGTCACGGGGAAAGAGGAGAAACTTTATTAAACTTTGGGGAGTACAATAAGAAACACTTACACCTCTCGCTAAGAAGATTACAAGCCTTTTGATGGCCACCTAGAACAGCGAACCCTTATGGCTAAAATTTCTCACATGAATCTCTCTGAATTGAATTACATTGAAGATCACCCCCAAGGGCTTATTTATAGACCATAGGACCTTCCTAGTCCTATACAAACTCCATCAATATGAACGATCACCACCTAAGAAGAAAGGAAACTCGAATCCAACTCAAAACCAAAAACAGATCCAAAAAAGGAATACCAATGTATAAGTCGACAAATTCTTATCATAAGTCGACTATATAAAATATAAGTTGACTTATACTGTGCACAGCTCCTTGCGCACGTCGTAGGATTATAAAACTTCTTCATGAATAAAATTTGCTTCTAAAACCAAATAGCCATGGTTCTCTTCAGTCTCCTTCGGTATACGTTCCAAGCTTTTGAATTGGGTTTTGTCGGTGGCTTTGACGGCTTCATGATGTCCGCATCAACAAGTTTATGGTATTTAGGGACAAAAGAAATAAGGGTTTTGAGAAAGAGGGGCAAAGTTCATGATAGTTTCTGAGAATTTAGTCTTTATTACCCCTGACTTCAATGGGTCATGTTTATGTTGAAGGCCTTTCCACAAGGCCCAAAGGCCCATTTGAGGCGGAATGTGAAGTGTTTTTGTTTCGGTATACATTGTTTCCTACAATCATTAGCTTGAATTTTTGGGTAAAGTAGTTTACTAACAATCATGTTGCAAAATAACGGCTGCGCAAAAGATCCCAATCTACTTTGGATACAAAATGTACATACATGGCCCAGAAATCGAAATCTCCGATTTACTTCTTTTTTTTCAAGTTGAACAAGTAATGGCATTCAGTTAATATATAACAAATCAAAATTGAGCCTTCGGACTGCCTAATTTTTCTTCGACTTGAACAGAAGTCATAGTAATTCGCTTAATTTACAACAAGTAGAAATTGAGTCTTCTGATGGCCTATCTACACAACAGTGTGGCCACATAGTTTAGAACAGCTAATCCCTTTAATTATATATCTACACCACCAGAAAGAATGTCAATTATCCAAAACAAGAAAAAAATAACCACCTGAAAATGAGGGGAGTAACACTGTCCATTCTGAAAATTAAATGGAAGATGTGCAGTTTCGCAAAGCAAATAGCAGGCACGTATCCCTGAGGTCCTGACCAAATATGCAGGTATATCTTATCATAAAGAAAAAAAGAATTACCTTCATTGATACAGCTAGTTCAGCATTGGCATCTGGTGCAGGGATTGCTCGAGATTCTCTATGTGCTCTTTTCTCGAGGTCCAACCTTTGAACCTTTCCACCTGCAGCTCCTTGTCTGTCATCATCACCAGTGTTAACACCAATACCTTTTATAACATAAGATTTCAAACTGATGCGCTACAAGACATTGTTCGACATGCATATAGCCACATGTACCCATGCACATACATGGAGTTACTTGCGTATATTCTCCCGAGAAAGTAGCAGAATGCAAGCATTTTGTAGAGTAAAGTGTGATGGTATGGAAAAACAGAAAAGTATGTGTGAAGATAAAAGAAAGAGCATGATAAAAATGACTTGAAAGGCTTGCAATAAGTATCTGCAGAAAATACAAATAACTTGAAGATCAAGTTAAAAAGCTGATATATGACTAGAATAACTTCAAGGAGTTATCACCAAATCCAGTAAAATAACACTTCCTTTTCACAAAAAGGCTGCACAAAAGGTAAAAAAAAAGTGATTCTAACAAACAAAAGAAAAATATCTTGTATAAGACAAATTAAAAACTATTATTTCAATATCTGTAAGTAGGGTTGTTAAACGAACATAATGAGCCGATTTCATGTTTGTTCATTAATCTAAGCGAGCTTAGAATTTTGCTCAAGCAATGTTCTTTAAGTTATTGGACAAGCTCAAGTAGTATGACCAGAAGAGATGAAACATCTTAGATCTACATGAAATAACCTGAATACAACCTCAGGTAGATAGGTAACTTCGCAGAAAGAGAACTTGAAGTGGTTAGAGGGAAAAAAATGAAAATACAAAAGAATGAGTCATAACCAATATTGTAAGAACCAAACCGGCCACCAGACCGGAAAGCTGAGGGGTTTGGTTTTTTAATATTTAACCACTGGTTTGTGTCGGTTGAACCAGGTTTAATAGATGGAGGAGACATTTTTCAGTTATTTACACAATAGATATATGGTTATGCTTGTGTTTATCACAATTGCTGAGAAGCGTGGTTAGAAGGTAACGTCTATTCAATTGGCCAATGTTCAATTCCTCTAGCCAATGACATTTTATTTTAAACAAAAGTAATCTAACTTTATTAAAACCAGCCAGTTCACATGAACCCAGTTTGAAATAATTATCTGGTTCATAGGTGAACAGGTTCAGGGCATTTTCTGGTTCTTCAGTAAACCAAACCACTTGACTTGCTGATTACCGTAAAACCCAGTTCAACCATCCGATCTGGTTCTGGTCCAACAATAGTGGTAATTACTAAAAAGAGGCCCGAGAAACATGACTATTCTATGCTGCAGACTTACTAGGATCCCACCACATGCAGAAAAAAGCCACAAAAAAAAATCAGACATGCAAAGATGGACTTCTTATGCCTTCAGCTTTAAGCAAATTTGTACATATCATTTAACTGAAAGAAAAAGAAAAAAATATTAAAGAAACAAATGATTTCCTAGAAAACTGTACAACTGAAGATGTTAGGATGAAGAGAAGAGACGTCACTCGCCATTCCAACCCCAAAAAAGAAAAGAGAAAGAAATAGAAGTGGGGGGAGGGTCAATACTTCTACAGAAAGTAGATAAGTAGTCGTGAAATGGTTCATTCAGTTCCATAAGAAAAACAGAACGTTTATTTAACATTAACATTATGCACTGCACTTAACTAAGATGCAAAGAAATTTTTTTATTTTATTTATTTATTTATTTCGGGTGGGGGAGTTGAATTTTACAACCATTGCAAGTTTTACAAAAGAAGCAGTACAAGATAACAAACTGAAATTGAGTCCAAGAGGGGCCATATTAAAGTTATCCAATAACATCAAGCCATCAGTGTCACATGACTCACTAGTGTGCATCCTCCTGCATGCTCCCTAAGCACACCCCAACACTGATAGAAGGTGATGTGGTGTTGTTTCATGCGTAATCAACTCATAAACACTGGCTATAGCAAGCGATGATATGTGAACACAGACAGGACAATCGTATTCCAAAACAAATACAGGATACAAGACCAAAAAGATCTAGGCATGAAGATAAAGATATGTGTTTATTTTTAGACACAAATGTCTTCATGTGCATAAATATGTGTGTGTAAGTCAGCATGGCAACCGCAGCAAGTAGTGAACAATAAGATTGTCATGTTTCAGTTTTAACTAGGTCAAAAGAAGTTCATCTTAAGGATATCTTTAAGTAAATATTAAATAAATTCAAATTTTCACCATAGGACTGCATCTCTGAGTACCAAGATCAGACTCCTGAAGGTATTGGTATCAGCAGGTTCAGCCGTTTATAAAGAGTATCAGGTTAATTAAGGATAAGAATTAAAATTTATTAAAACATAAACACATGATTGGCAATTTTTGCCATGCACCTTTTGCATCATTAATGAAGTTTCGATTATTTTTCTTCTGCAATCTCTTATAATGTGAAAGCTGTTGTAATAATACTTTTTTATTTACACTAAAATTGATTTTTTTTCAATCTATATAATTTGTATTACTTTCTATTAAGATATATATTATATACATGTATGAAATTGTAATCATGTATCAGCATTTTGTTTAACTTGTAATGATTGACGTTAGATATCTCAAGGCACTTGTTTACAACACTTCCTGGTTCCTACATTGTGAAAGTTTTTGTTGAAATTTAGCTAGCAATTCAATTCAATATGTCTTTTTATAGAGAATTAAATTTTATATTAATCTTTAGATGTATCTTCATTCTTTTGTGTACTTTCTATGATATTCTAGCTATACATCGATTTTCATATTTTACATTTAGTAAACTGTATTAACAAAGTGTTCTTTTCTCTAGTAAACTGTATTAACAAAGTGTTATTTCCTCTGATATTTCATATTTTTTTGCTTTGAATTTTTTTTTAAAACTGATTTAGTAAGAAAGAAGCTATGAAGTGTACGTGAATGTTTCATTTTAGATGGATAAACTGACCAAGATTTCATATTCAGAGAGGGAACTAATACTTATAAAGTATTTTCTCACTTGGTTAGATATTAGAATCTTAAATGAACAAGTGAAATAAATGTCATATACCGGTGTATATGCAAATTTGGATGATATAAAAAAGTACGGTGATGCGGACATCAGAACAAAGACAGGTCATGTGTATCAGTGGAGGCGGAAGCGCGCAACATTGGCATCTATTGAGTTCGAGTAGAGATTGAACAAGAACTGTACTTTTCATTTTTCTTGTATTTTTGTTATTTTAGATTTTTATTTTATTTTTTAGTTTGCTTTTAGTTTAGTACCACATCGGTTGTGGACTGGATATTGGGTTTTGTAAAGCCTATTTAAAGGCTCATTTGTTATGAATAAAATATAATGTTGAATTTTGATTAAAATTATTGTGTGATTGATTTAATTGTGTTATAGGAATTAATTCCTATTATTTCCTTTAATCAAACCCTAACCCTCATGCTCTCTCCTCCCAACCGTCCCCACGTGCACCACCACCAGCACAGTTCCTCTCTCCCCTCACCGGTGCTGCCAACACCCAGACTCTCCTCTTCTCCTTCCTCTCCTAGCAACCGTACCGCCTCTGCTTATCCGCCTGCTGCCACCGTAAACCTTCACCACTCTCTCGTCCCTCATCTGCAGCCCAGCCGACGCCACCACTCCTCTCATCCACCAGTTTCACCTTGTCATCATGCCACACAAACGAGTCCAAGACACCGTCATCTCACTGCGACCGTTGACCTTCAACTGTGATGTTGAGGCATTCGCCACCCTCGATGAGGCCTCACTCTCGCTGTCGATTGCCTCATTGTCAACTGGAGGCCCTCGCGCACCTCAGACTCAACCGCTGACTCGACGTCAGCTTCCTGAGCCCCCCAGCTTCGCCACCTATCACCAACCACCAATGTGGCGACGACGAGGTCATCAATCATTCAATAGATCAGTTCGGGTCGCGATTCATTTTTGTTCAACCCGGATTTAACTCTGCCAGACCAGAATCCCCATCATTTGAATTGGTTTTAAGTCCGACCCAAAGATATTCAAACCCGACCCGCTCCAGAGCCAGACCCGCGCTACAGTGACGACCCGATAAGGAAGATAGACTCGTTTGCAGATCCAGTTTCGTATTATGGCTGTTTTTCAGTCATCCGAAGTCCGATTCGTGCGATTCTCGAGGCGCTAGACTCGTGGAAGGCAGATGTACGCATGAGCAGGACACTAAGGTCGACGTGATCCTCAATAGGCATGTTTTCTGGACACGATATTTATTTATGAGTCGTAATAATAATTCTCTAGTACTTTATTGAGTTTATATGTTGTCCATTATATATCATGAGTTGTGATAATAAAATCCTGTAATTGTCGATCGTTAATATTGCATGTGTAACTATGCCATCGTAACTTAGTAATTGTATTGATTTATTTGAGATTAGAACGGTACAAACTATGCGTGCATTTTTGTTAAATCCATCTGCTCAATATTACAAGTTTTAACTAGCTTCCTGCCACGATCGTAACTTTGAAGAAACGTTGCTCATTTCAGTTACATCACTTTTCACATCATTTGGTCTCTAGGCCCAAACTCACGAGTACTTGAAAGTAATTGAATTTAGGTTATAAAACCAAAACTATTTTAAGTGTAATGAGTTGAATTAGTAGTTCGTGTGGATTTGCACCCATTTAATTCCCCTCGCTTCCACCTTCTGATGAACCCTAGATTATTTTCGAGGACAGGGTGGCAGCTGCAGAAAATGATGACCAGAAGCAGCAGCATATCACTATTTGCATGAGCTATAGGCTGCATGGTATGATGGGCAGTACAAATGATGAATATCTGTGTGTGTGGTTCATATTTGTGGATGGTGGTATTAGGAGGCTTTACGTGGGTTTGTGTGTGTGTGTGTGTGTTGGGTTGGGTGGGGGGTTAGGGATTGGCTAGGGCAAGATATTTGAGAATTAGAGGTTGGGCTATCAGCAGGACTTGGGCTAAACCCGATTTTAGGGGTAGGTAATTCCGATTGACTACTAGATTCAAGATGAAATCCAAAACACCAAATCCATATGGGATTATCTGGTTTTTTAAACCTTCGTCCAAACAGACATATACATGGACAAAAACATATGTTATGTGATGCCCTGAACGCCTTATTAACTTGTTAATTTTCAAGTAACCTGCTTATCTAAACCAGTGAGACATTAAACATACATCACAACATAACAACATAAATAAGCATCATTAGTTTATTAAAGTAAATAAACATTAAACATACATCATCATACAATAACAAATAGCAACCAGTAATATTTTACATAAGATTCTGTAATATATAACTAACAAAAAAGAGTGTGTAGTATACAGATCCAGAGTTCCAGATATCTACATATAAACTAAATCTTTGAACTTAAGTACTCTCTATAAGATTGAGATGAATACTTTAAAGGTAGCATGAAACAAAACCATTTTTCCAAATATAATAACAATTGAAAGAACTAGCAGGCAAAAAATGTCGATGGCTTGAAATTAGACGTTGAAAGTGAGTAGCATAGGCTTCTGTGTTAATTATGATTGTGGGTATCATTCTTTGATAAAGGTACCTATAGAAAATACAAAAATGATATTGCATCCAGAAGGTAACAGTGAAATGAAACAATTCTTTCACAAGGCAAGCATATATGTATTCTTACAAAAGAACAAAACAATAATTGTTTCTACCGACCTTCTAGCTTCCTCATCCCGAACTTTTGCATCGAATTCTTTGCTTGGAGGATATTTTGGCAAGCTTGAAGGATCACAAGCAAGTGGCTTCATCATAAAAAACTGTAATACCAACATAGAGTTTGGCTATATCAGGAAAATTGAAACTAGAGGTGCTAAGAAGGGAAGGAAATAACCAGTGGCCCAAAAGACAAAAGGCATCATATAAAGATAAAAGATCAATCCTTCCAAATCATCATTGAGTATAGAAGCAGGTATCACATTCAACCCTTTCAAGATGACAAGGCAAGTCAATAATGAGAGTGAGAAATTAATTCAGACACATAAAAATGTGATGTGGGCCAATAAGACCCAAAGACCCTCCCCACAAACAGTGCGAACTAAGTAACATCATGTTCATCTTTAATGCTGATGCCCAAGACTTGATGTTTCACCAATAAAACAATAGAAGAAGATAGTGTGAAGGAAAGAGATTATGATAAATAAAAGGGTAAAACAACTGTGATGAGGAGAGATTGACAAAAGGGTGTTAATGATTCTTGAGGATTTTCTGGTCCACCACCTTGAATCAGCAAGCTTATATAGGATACCCATGAGTTCTCCAACATCCCATATTACAGGATGTTTCCTCCAGCTCTAGTGCAAAACTAATTCATTGATTCATCAAAAGTGGTTAAATAATGGGTTTCCAAGACCTTGTCACATGCTATTTTCAAACAAAAAACATGAACGTAAGAAAAATTAAAGCTCCAAATCCAAATAAAGTTAATTATTTCCCAGTGTTGAACCTTTCCAAGGATTAATGCCCTGAACATGGATTTGATCTTGCTTAACAAAACGATTTCAACAAATCAATAATCCCTAGGCAGAGCTACATCTGAGTCCTGGCCAGCACAATTGTCTACTGTACCCTAGTCGACAGCCTTTCTTCTCAAATTAGGAGAGAATAACTTGGAGGTAACAAAGATTGATGTTACCCAAGATTCCCTATGCAACCTGGAAAACATCATGTCCTTAAGAACCCCTGAACTGCATGGTAAGGGTTCAGAGGTGTCCAGGTGTCTATGACGTGGATCTAAGACTCAGAAATTTGCTACTTCTATATCCTTCAGTCCAGGCTGTTCACCAACATATATGTGATATAAGGAGTCTTGTTAGCAAGCCTTCACAGAAGCCACAGCCTTTGCGAACATCAGTAATTAACTCATAATTTTAGTTTTCAACACAAAAAATAACATAATTTGTATGCAGAGGTTAAGGAACAAATAAACTATTCAAAAAATATGCAAAATCACACTTCTTCACATTTCATTTTCTCCAAGTACTTGAACTCTAAACAGGAATAACTTCTGGAATTTTTTGATTTGTCTCTCAATACGTAACCACAAAATAACTGGTTACTGGTTCCTACCTACCTACATACCTTCAAATTCAATTTGAAGTTATTATGAACCTTATGCATTGAAACAATAATTAATTAATTTCAGTTTTATTTTCATTTCTTATTTGAGTTTCTCTTTACACAACCTCCAAATAATAAACAAACAAATTTGACCTAAAAGAATGACAAGGGAGAGGAGTAAAGAATAGGTTGTCGACTCCTTTTTCAAGGTTCTTTTGGTTTCTCACAAACTTCCTGTATTTTCTTTATTGCTCAAATCTAAATTTTTATCCTTGAATGATTCAACGATTCTGAACTATTAACTATGATATGTTGAGTATGGGTGCTCCTGCATTAAGTCTGCTACCTAGAAAATTGTTACATCTCAAGGTTACAATTTTGTGCAAGAATGCACTAGACCTCTTCCTTCTTCCACATCCTTATTCTAAATATTTTTAGGGGATTTTGGGCAGAACCACCTATAGTAAAACTTAATTAGGGAAAATCTCAATTACAATTTTTTCTTCGCCTGAGCCTCATTTTTTTTTTCTAGCACTAGATCACAAACGTGTTTCACTGGTTGTTTAATCACAAAATTGCAAAAGACTAAAATACCCCCATTTTAACTTTTAACTGCAACCACAACTGTAACTGAAAGTGTTTCGCGACTGTAACTGCGACTTTGTGAGAACTGTGACTGCGACGTCGGCTACGATTGAGACTTTGTAAGAATTTTGTGAGAACTGCAAAATAAACTTTATGAGAGCTGCAACTTTGTGAGAACTTTGACTGCAACTAACTTCAGGATTGTGATCATGAGTCCAGTCCTCACATAAAAGATCTCATTTTCATTTTTATTTTATTTTTTTAGAGCGCTTATAAGGAGTGCGACCATGGTCACAGTCCTCATGGTCTGCGACCATCTCTTCTCTCACTGTGTAACTCCTCTCTAAAATCTTAACTCCCTCAAAATCAACTAACTTCAGGATTGTGATCATGAGTCGCATTCCTCACATAAAAAGATTGTGACCATTTCAGCTAGTCATCATCCAGCAAAAATCAAATCAAAAACTCAAACCTTAGATCTCAAAAATCATCACAAAAACAATCAAATCCATCGCGAGATGATTGATGAAGAAGATCGACGAGATCCGTGTAGACGATTAAGAGAATGGATGAAAAAAACAAAAAGAGAATTTACTCAGCTAGATCTAAAAAAGGGTAAAATTAAAAAGAGAAGATATAAGTTAGTTATATGGTAGAGTCCAATTTGAAATGGATCACGTGACTGACGTGGAATGAGGTTGAGGCAGAAATAAATTTATAATTGAGGTTTTCCCTAAATTAATTGAAAAGAGAGGAGTCCAAGGCCAATTTTCTGATATTTTTATTCCCTCGTGAATGCATTCTATATATAGCCTTAATGCTTTTTTATTTGTTTTTCTATTTCTTGTTTCTTTTTGGAAGAAAAATCGTATCGTAGCCGGTATAGGTTTTAATTTGGGACTTCCCACAACCCAATACCACCCTTTACCAGTGAGGTGGTGCTCAAGGGGCTAGAGGCCTAAAGCCTTAATGTCTTCATCATGCTTTAAAATCTTGATTGGTAAGGATATCGGCCAATGGCTTTAGTATCAATGTCGGCAATATTGTCCATATCAACATATTGACTTTGATATCTGCAACATTATATGGTTATAATATCGTATCAGGTACATCAAAACCCAATACATATCAGAATCTGCCGATATTTGAAACCATGATCTTAATGTTTGAGGCGTGATATTTAATTAATCACCATCTAATTAGGCTAATGAAATAGCATTGTCTTCCTAACAATATACAAACTTCTATAATGATATATGACACAGCATGTAGCACTGTCTGGAAGGCATCCAGTCAAAGTGCAATAGTGCAATCCTCAAAAATAGACAACACCAAAAAATAAACCCAAATAGCTACTAGATCTTTGAATCAAGCAAAACCATGAATTGAAATCAAGTTGGAAATACTTGCATTATTAATTACGAGAGTGCAACAGATGCAGATCCAGAAGACATTTCCTAGTGACAAATATTTAACCTACATAAGTTCTGGTGTTCATTGAAAACGAACATTCAATCAAAACTAAAACCAAAAGATAAACAAAAGAAGGGGAAAAAAGGACATTACCAATGACATGTTAATGTTAAAACAAACATGTATTAATTGTAAATAACAAAGCTACTCCTCAACTATCTGATGTGAAGAGTAACGATAAAAAATAAATTATTCAAACAGATTATGATTCATCATAGCTTATCGAAAGAGATAATGTTAATCAGCAAATATAAGCTGGAATGACATATAATACCCTGGAGGACACAATATATAAATGATATACCTCACTTTTAAGGGCAGAAGCAGCAGTTCCCCGATCTGCTGGATCTATTGAAAGAAGGGTGTCCATAAGTGCCAAAGCTGAAGGAGGGAAGTCATTAAACGTTTCTATTATGCATCGTCTATAAGGTTGTTGTGGTTTGAAAATGGTGGCATGAGGTAGCTTGGATTTTCTCCAATAATCTTCAGATGGTGAACCACAGAGCTTGAAGATTTTGTGCAACTGCTCTACCTGCATTTGTCAAGTATAAGCATACAATCATTATGTTAAATTTTTACAGTGGTTTATCATGTAATGATCACAATTAATCATAGTTATAGAAAACACAAAAAATCCTAAGCCTCAATACGTGGATGCAAATTTCACTTCTTAATTGATAACTGAACAATTGAGTTTGACTTAAAAGTTACCACCTAAACACAATGCATGTATACAAATAACAAATGCATTTCTTAATATGAGTCAGTACTAAAAAATGATCCAGCGTATTAATACCATGGCTCGATGGTTGTAGCTTTACTACCATGAATTATTATATAAATTTCTAAAAACTTCATGTGTCGGTAATTCTAAGAATGCATTCACTGCCCATTTGAATTGCATGGAGTTAAAATTCCATGTGGATTTTGGAGTTGACATTCCAAGTAATATGTTTAATTAGGTTCGAATTTTTTAGGCAAATTTATCCCGCCTGATGGGCATCTCATTACAGTAACTTGAAAGAATAACTTAATATGAAAGAATAATTTTACTTAAACAGGGTTTCAAGGGGGAAAACTCTAAGCAAGCATGAGACTTTTGGCATGTACTATACCCATGTTATCAATATGATATGCGTGTAAGCAATTACCAATATCTTGGTGCAAAGGAATTTCACATGAAAAAACTATTTAGGTGCAACTATTATATGTTAGTATTTATTATACTGTCTTAAAGAGTTGGAAATAGGAAATCATGTATAATCATTAGTTTGAGTGGCAGAGCCTTTTAATTAAGCAATTATTTTTACTTGGACTTTTGTTGACATATTTCTTGCTACTACTTGAGGATGGCAGATAAGATCTCTGAAATTACCTTCTGGGCATTACTATATGAGATATGGACACGATTATGAGCTGTTAAAGGGGTGAGCCCACTTAATAACAATAGTTGGTGAGAGAATTTTAATGCAAAATAGGAGAATAGGGGTAAAGTTGTATTATTAAGCAATTTTTTGTCTTCTTATTTGTGGACGTGTTAGGCAAGCGCACATAGACCAACACACAGATTACTATCCCCCTCAAAGGGTCGGTATTATATATAGTAGATATAGCCCGACGCATATGGGCAAAGAGAATCATGACCACGATATACATGTTCCACGTACGGGATTGCTTCACACTTTAGGATGCACGATCACATTTGAAGGCAAGATATGGCACTCATGGGCAAGTAAAGTTGTCGCCACGTATGTGGGACTAACAATTGACAAGATATTAACAGTCCACTGAGCACAAGATTGTGGAAAGACTAGTACATGCACAAGAAAAGGTAGAAGTAAGGAGAAAAAGATGTATTACTACAATTGGCACATTTGATTCTGAATCTTGAAAGAGAAAGTAGGAGCAGAATCAAGCCCATGAGAGATCAATTGCACGATCTCATCCACGACGATGACAGTGCACAACAGAGAGCTGCCATGATGAGGCAGGGAGAGGAGAACTGAGAAAGAAGGGTTTCTGTGGTGAGAGAAAGGAACCAAGAAAGGAGGACACAGGTGTATTAACTGAGGTAAGGCTAGTAACCAATGGTTCCGATCCAAAAATGTACAACTATATCTTACTAAATACACTTGGCCCAATTTGGAAACATATTGCCCCATATCACAGTGTCTAAGGGTCTGTTAGGTTAAATAAGTACCGACTGAGGTATTTATCTTATATATCTATTACATAATACTAACCAACAAGCCCCATTAAGAAGAGAGGAACTCTAGGAAAAAGGAGAAAACTTCTCCCAGATGGCGACCTTTGAGGCCCTCCAAACACAACACTCTCACTTATCGAGTTCCAAATTCTAGAAGGCTCATATCACATCTGCTTTAATAAGCTTTCGGGGTTCAATTTTCATATCCAAATCTATAAATATGTCATCAATCAGATCGATTTTTCAGCTCCCATTTAGAGCCCTAATCCTGACCATGTCATTTATTTGCATAATGAAAGAGTTTAAGGCCCTATCCAGCTTAAGTTCTGTAACCCAATCCTTTTTTGGGCCTATTTTAGGCCATGACCTTATCCAAGAGGTTTCGATTTCTTAAAGCAAAATGAGACTTCCACTATGTGAGAAAAAACTTGAGTTTTGACTCATTATCTTAAAAGATGTATCTTTATCACTACATCAATAAGTAAAAATTTGGCTTATAAGCGTTTTTTTTAAGAAAGGCAAGTTGATTAAAACTTCATTTTCGTGAAATATGGCCTTCTGACCTTAGGCCAATCCAATAAGACTCAATTTTAACAAATAATAGGGTCAAATCTCAAGGGCAAACCAGACATGGTAAGATTGGGCCAAGACCCGGACCAAATCTAAGGTTCCGATACTTTTAGGACTAGGGTCAAGCCTATTCTAGGCCCTTGCCCAGCCCTTTCACATCCTTAACTACGAATAATATTTTCACCGATCGTTGCTCTTTCAAGTTGCACATGTCATGTGTTCAAGCAACCATTAACTTTTGAAACCACTTTGCACTCATCAGCGTCTAGAATCTAACCTATACTCAGATGAGATCAAATTACTGACTCTCCCTCTACTCCTCCTTTTTTCTTCTTTTTGAAAGGGGTTTAGGGTTTGCCTCTGAAACCAACCTTAGTTGAACCCAAGCTTCAAATATAAAAATGTAAATTGAGTCACTGTAGAAAACACTTCTATATAAAATATTTTTTAGGGTTTTCTAGATATATATACCCTCAAATCTTTCCTATTTAGAAAAATACCCCTAATACTATTGATATCCAATTTTACCCTTTAAACCTTTTGAGACTCAAAATTTTACCCTCGTGTAATTTTCAGAATAAAAGGAGAAATTCCTTTTTTATCTATTAACTTGTCAATATTTAAAAAAAATGTTATTTCCCTTATTTAAATGATTAAATGCCTCCTTCCCAACTTAACCTTGATCTCCTTGTTCTTCCTCATTCTCCTTTGTTTCTCTCCTCAAATCAAACTCTTAGTAAAAATGCATCATAAAAAGAAAAAGAATCACTCGCAAAATTTTATTTCTTCTTTTTCTTAATCTCGAAATCTAAATCATCTTCTAAAAAGAATGCACTCTTAAAAACAATCTTTCAAAGTCAAACCAGAGAAATTTTGAGTTTAAGGGGCATATAGAGAGAACAAAGAAAGAAGAATAAAGGGAGAAAAGGGATAAAATTTGTGTTCGAGAGAATTTTGGTTAGGTTAAGCGAAGGATATAAAAAAATGAAGAGGGGTGAAGAAGAAAGGAGAAAAGGGAATAAAGGAGAGAACACGCTTATTCCGTCCAAAATCTAACTAGAGAGGCAAATTTTTAAGACCTAGAAGATTTGGAGGGTAAATTGCAATATCAATGATCTGGGGGGTATTTTTATAAATAGGAAAGATTTAGGGGGCATATATTAAAAAAACCCTCTTTTATTTAACCAATGTTCTAAATGTCGTCCAATATTTCGAAATTTCGGCCGAAATGTCGGGAAATTCATGTGGCCAACACGAAATCAGCTACCCCATTTCAAATTTTGAAATATGGTTAATGTCGCCGAAATTTTGGCGAATTTCTAAAAATTCGGCCAATTTTGGGGTTCCAAATATCAACCGAAATTGATATTTCATTTTGTTTTATTTTTTCTTTTGGGTTTGAACCCATTAACCCAACCCGACCCTATTTTATAAGAGAAGAGAAGAGAAGAAATTATGGCTCATTCGCAACACTAATTTCAATCGCAGAGAGAGAAACGAGGAGGCTAGAGAGAACGAGCTCGACTGACCTCCGACGAGGCCTCTACGACCTTCAGCAAGTCTCCACGAGCCCCGACGACCTTCAACAAGTTTCGACTGACCTCTGACGACCTTCAGCGAGTCTCCACGAGCCCCGACAAGGACCCAGGAAGCCCTTGCAAGCCCCGACAAGCACCGCCAACTTTGACAAAGTCCTGCTGAGCTCCACCGAACCTCGACGAGAACCCAGAAGACGAGGACCCAGGAAGCCCTGCCAAGCTCCGACGAGCCCCGTCGTCTCTCTCCTCCTCTATCGTAGATTCCGCTCCGGCGAGCTCTCGGATCCAGCGACTCCTCACGAATTTCTTTCCTCATTTCTTTACTTAAAACTACTCGTTCATTCCTAATTTGATTCACATCGTTAAATCTTAGGGTAATTAATTTGAAATAGGGCATCATTAACTGATTCTCGCTCGTGAATGAATGCTCAACTGCAATCATGAGCCTTTGATATTTTGTTGATGTTAATGTTAGTAGTTAGTCATCATGAAGTTTTTTGAGACATTTTTTAATTTTTATTGGAAGCTAACTATATTTATCAGATGCGATTAGATAAAATTATTGCTAGTATAACTTATTAATTACACATATAAAGATATCATATATGTGATGTTTTAGGATATTTATGACATTTTAGGACATACTATATGATATATATATATATATATGACCTCCGAAATTGAGCAAATGTCCCTAAATTTTCCCGATATTCGCAATCCGACTTTATATTTTGCTTTCTGACATTAGGCTGGCATCCGACATTTAGAACTTTGTATTTAACATTGTTTATTGTTTGCCAAGATAACACCATCTATGTTGCACGGACACAAGAATTCCAACATGGACGCATCATGCCGACACGTGGTAAATTCTTAAAAATACACGACACGTGTGTTTGATACGTGTGTCAAACACGTGCGCAACACAACAACACGACTTCATGAGAAAAGCGTCTGTGCTACATAGAACATCCTTAGAAATTAACTTGATCTTACATGAAAAATCGTAAAGAACAAATGTGCATTGTACACATAATGAGGTTATATTTAACTATTAGATAAGCACTCAGTACATTGACAAATTAATCAAGCCACATGCTTCAATGTGATGCGCAGAGGAAATACTTAAATATCATGTACAATTTTCACTAAATTCTAAAGTGAAGCTAATTTCATTCATTATGACTAGTTGCTCAAGCTGATATATACAAAATATTATTATTCAAGATTGACAAATTTTAGCTAATGTCTGCTCAGTATAATATTACTAGGTTTAAATCAAAGATGACAAATTATACTTCTCAATTTAATTAGAAGTTGTTATTGTAAGGTTGTGCATACTTGGGTAAATTAGTATAGCACTAAGCAAAAAAAAGGAACTATCTATAATAACGACAAGTGACGTAGCTCTAAATTTGTGAAAAACTTGTAAACCTGAGAAAAAAAGAGATCTAGTCGCACCTGCACCTTACTTTCCCCTTTTCCTGATGCTATACGACAGCTCAAACTTTATTTTAGTTCAAAATGTAGGAGAAAAGATGAAATGACATGTGTCAGCAAGGTTGATTTGACAAAAAAAAAGGCATGGATCGAAAGAAAATCCAGTTCTCACTATAGCAACATTATCCATTACAAAAATGCCTACATCATGTATTGTACACATAGAAATGGGAATTGAAAAATGTAAACTGAGACGGGGCTTAAAACAAATAACTTTGAAACTTAGGGATTCAAACTTTTGATAACAGACCAAATGAAATTTTAAATAAGGGAGGTGCAGTGGGTATTCCTGGGAAATTTATCCACGCATCAAAATTGGGGAGATTGATAAACGAATATGAGATCAAACCAGCGCAAACACGAAAATTTACGTGGAAACCCTAAAAAGAGAAACCACGGAGAGGGAGAGAGGATTCTACTATCATTCACGGAAAATTACAATGGTGATCGCCCTATCTCATGCGCTAGGGTTTCTTAGTTTTGTTGATTGTCTCTCTTCTCGTTGGAAGGGGTCTACTATTTATACATGTGAGTATTTTTTGATAAGATTACAGAGTTCGGTTGTATTTGAAAATCTGTCCTATCTCAACTGCTTATCTTGGAGGCGGTTGGAACTGAACATCCTGATTTGAATTGGCAAGACACACGTTCGTCTTTATCTAGGGTTTTCGTCCAATTGTAGATATGATCAATCCACTACGAAGCTGTAATTGTTAGGTTTAAATGTAGATTTGGCTTGGAGATAGAAGGGGTACTTGCAACCGACCCTATCCCTAATCTTCCAACTGCTTAAACTGCTTAAACTTAAATGGGACTGGGACTCTCCTTCAAAGATTTTGGAGAGGGCTATGTGTCACGCATCCGCCCAGGGATTGGATGGACATGTGTCGTGATCTCGAGGGGTCAGAAATTGACCACTACAGATGTCCCATCTGCTTTCCTTCTTTGGCATGAGATCGGGAACTCGCTCCCGGGAGTTGTGTGCTCCCGTGGACTCTGAGAGAACAAAGAGGAGAGGAGACTTCTTGAGCTTGGACTCGGGCTGCCTGTGTCGCTTCAGTTTTATCTTTTTGTGGTGTGTCTCTACAGACTGGCTGAGCCTTAAATGCGCGTCCCATCGAATGTTGTGTTGGCTTGATTGTCGCTTTTTGAAGGGGCGCGACGCTCAAAGTTGGTGCGGCGAATCAAGCGCAATAGTTTGGCTCTAGTCCTTGAGGACATGTGTAAGCTTCTGATCAGGTGGTTGCTCAAGGTTGGTGCCGTGAATCGAGTGCGACGGTTCAGATCCGAACCGTCATCACACATGTAGGCTTCTCATCGAGTGGTTGCTCGAGATTTGAGGGTTAAAGGCATCTCTCTCGTATCCTTGGGATTGAAATTTTGCATCGTGGACGTTTGGGCTCCCTTCCCATCAATAAATGGGGCAAAAATTTGAGGGGTGATCTGTGCTAATTCTTGAAAACTCATTGTTTTTAAGATTTCGTTTTGTTGGTGGGTAGTGATGTCTTCTTTCTTCGTCTGGTGAAGAAGGAGAGGGAGAGGATGAAGACGGTTGTTGTGCTCTTGTTGCTCAGGAGTTCGTTCTTCGAGGAACATCGGTTTTCGCGATGAGCCCATCAAGGAACCTCAGTTTTCGCGACACGGCCCGACAGTCAGGAAGGATAGGCAAGGTTCTTGCTTCTGCCTGGTCAGTCTGTCTGGTCTTTGATCAGATCGGCCCGAACTAGAGTTGGAGCTCGACGCTTCTCTTTCATTACAGCGTGAAGGAGGCGGGAGCACAGGGCATGCTTGATGATGGCTCCGATCCCCAGGTCTGGCCATCTACACTCCTTTTGGATGCCATCGCTTTGCCTGCCACCGCTCCAAGTTTATCTTGGGAATTACGGGCTTGGTGTTGGGACCATCATTGTCTTGCAGGCTTCAGTCTGCAATCTGATACGTGATCTTCAGTGCTGGTATTTTCCTGAGAGTTCTCGGTGTCACTGCCCTCCCAGAAATAGTGGATTGTTTGTTTAGAAGTCATCTCCTGGATGATGCTGTGAATGTTGTGATCGAAAGCGTATTTGTTCTCTTTCAAGAAAGGCACGAACATGTAATTGATCTTGTATTACTCTTATTAGATATAACCAATCTTGTAATTTAATGGATGTAATCGACAAACTTTATAATAAAGGAGTGAACTAAAATGAAAGTATTGTTCGGATCTTGCCTGGATTGTCTTGTGACTGCTTTGTTTGGAATGGTTAGGCATGTGTTCCTGAGTAGTGTCGTCCCACAGCGGTACCTGCAAATTTTACATCCGAGTGGGAGATATCCTAACTGCAGCACTATGTTGTCAGGGCAGCCATCAGGGAAAGACCCGCTCTAAGCTGTTGACTGGCTCGAGTAGCTATCAAGGTAAGGACCCGATATAGGTTGAGCTCTAAACAGTCATTGTAGGCAAACCTCCATCTTTTGAGAGACTCTTCGAAGGATAGCCGTCAGGATGGGACCCGTCACAAGATGTTGACTGGTTCGGGTAGCCATAGGCTGAGCTCCGAGCGGTCATTGTGAGCGAACCTCTATCTTTCGGGAGACTCTCCAGGGGTAGCCATTAGGGTAGGACACACTATAAGTTGTTGACTGGCTCGGTAGCCATGGGCTCAGCTCCGAGCGGTCATCGTGGACGAGCCTCCATCTTTCAAGACTCCCCGAAGGGTAGCCATCAGGGTAAGACCCACTATAGGTTGTTGACTAGCTCGAGTAGCCATGGGCTAAGCTCCGAACGATCATTGTGGGCGAGCTTCCATATTTCAGGAGACTCCCCGAGGGGTAGCCGTCAGGGTAGAACCCACTATAGGTCGTTGACTGGCTCGAATAGCCATGGACTGAGCTCCGAGCGGTCATTATGGTCGAGCCTCCATCTTTCAGAAAACTCCCCGAGAAGTGTCGTCAGGGTAGGACCTGTTATAGGCTATTAACTGCCCTGTTTTTAATATCGACCGAGTCGGCTAGATATCGGCCGATATCTCATTTTTTTATCTGCTAACGATACGATACGGGAAAATCGTTCGCCATATCGTTTGCAGCAAAAAACGGCCAATATTTGAAATATCGGCCGATAAATCGCCCAAGATATCGCTCGATATGAAATAACTTATTTATTGTACGACTGCGTGCAAATGTACATTATTTTTTATCATCTTTGCATGCATATTACATCATTTTTATTTGGTAGATGATATCTATGATACTAAACCAATTTTTAGTTATCAATATTTCATTATATATACTATCCAATATGAACGCTTGATATGCGCGCATATCCCCGATATCTCCCCCGATATCCGATATCCGATATGAAAAGCCCCCATCCGATACGATCCCGATATCTGATATTTAGAACCTTTAATGACCGACTCGGGTCGCCATGGGTTGAGCTCCGAGCGGTCATATTGTGGGGCGAGCCTCCATCTTTCAGGAGACCCCCCGAGAGGTAGCTATTAGCGTAGAACCCGGGGTATGACCCACTATAGGCTGCTGACTGACTCGGGTAGCGATGGGCTGAGCTCCGAGCAGTCATGGTGGGCGAGCTTCTATCTTTTAGGAGACTCTCCGAGGGGTAACCGTCAGGGTAGAACCGCTATAGACTGTTGATTGGCTCAGGTAGCCTCAGGTAGCCATGGGCTGAGCTCCGAGCGATCATGGTGGGCGAGCCTCCATCTTTTGGGAGACTCCCCGAGGAGGTAGTCGTCAGCGTAGGACCCACTATAAGCTATTATCGTACTCAAAGAAGGTACATAACATCAAAAATAAGAGAACTTACATACACTTTTCTTTGAATATTACGTGATTTTACATATAGTATCATTTCAAGTGAAAAGAGTTCCATTACTTCTTAAGAATCTTCTTGTACTGTTCAGCCAAGGTGTATGATCCTTTGTCTCCCCGAGCGATAATGGTGTAAGGACTCTCCCAGTTGAGCCTGAGTTTCCCTTGATCCTTCTACCATGTAGTCTGATTAACGCGCTTCAGGACCAAGTCTCTGACTTGAAAATCATGAACCTTCACCTTCTTGTGGTGCGCGGCTCGAATCTGTTGTTGGTATGTCGTGATGCGGATCGGGGCTTACTGCCACTTTTCCTCCGACTGATCCAGGATCAAGCAGAGTTGTGTATCATTTTGATCTCGATCAAAACCTTCACGCAGAGTATTGACATGTTGATGCCGATCAAGATGATCGCTTTCGTTCCATATGCCAATGAGAACGATTTTTCGCCCGTCGGGACGCGTTTGGTGGTCCTGTAGGCCCGATCACCCCAGGGAGTTTCTCGGCCCATTTGTCCTTTGCTCTATCCAAGCTTTTGCACAGGCCGTCGAGGATGGCGCACATGGTTCAAAGTCGTGATCCCGATCATCGACTTGGTGGGCACCGTTCCACATCGGTCACGGTGTTACGAAACAGACTTGCGCGACACGCGCAAAACGCTATAAATAAAGCTCAAAAAATTCTGAAAAATTCACGATAAATCTTAAAAAATATATAAACATCTATTTTCATATATCACATGTTCAAAAAAATTATTTTGATGGGTAATTGGGGAAATATGATGATTCGAGGGGGAATATAAGAAATATATAAATGTGAGGGATAAATTTAGAAATATGAAAAGTGAAGGTAAATCTGCCAAAACTCAGATATTAAAAAAAATTATAGAGACAGAGAGGGTGAGACAGAGAGATTCGGAGGGGGAGAGAGATCGGAGGGGGAAAGAGAGATCGGAGAGCCTCTCTCCCTCCCTCCGATGTCTCTCTGTCTCTGTGAAGGCGGCCAGATCGGAAGGGGGCGACGAGATCAGAAGGGAAGGCAGCCAGAAAGGGGCGACGAGATCTGGCGACGTCCAGATCCGGCGACGGCGTCCAAAGGGGGCGACGAGATCAGAGGGGAAGGCAGCGAAACATGTAAGTTTCATTTTTTTTCCTTTCTTTTTGGCTGAGTCACAGGCGCATCTCGGCCGAGTCACGGGCCAATTTGGCTTGTCTCGGGTGCGACTCGGTCTAGACTCAAGCGTTTCGGCCGAGTCAGACCGAGACCATAACTGACTCGGCTAAGAACGCCCGAGTCTCAGCTAACTCGGTCCCTAGTCAAGTCAAAATTGACAAAATATAGGTATTGTGGAACGAATTCGGACCGAAAGTCGTTCTGGTTCCGATTCGGCCGAGTCAGAATTGGAACGGCCGAGTTTTTGAACCCTGATGGTGCATTACTGATCTCAGTCTGACCATTGCATAGAAGATAGTAGGGAGTGGAGAACTGGTGGACGATCTTATACTTAGAGCAGAAGTTGGCCACTTGCTGGCAAAGTTTGTCCCATTGTCAGAGATAATGGTGTGAGGGAGTTCGAAGCGATACATGATGTTCTGCTAAAGAATCTTGACAATCTATTGACTAATGACTTCAGAGAGTGGCACCGCTTCGACCCATTTGGTGAAGTAGTCGTGGCTACTAACAGAAACCGCAACTGAGGCTGCGCTCGGAGGAGTGGACCAGCCACGTCCAACCCCCATTGCATGAAGGACTTCGCAAGGTGTGGAGGTCGGTACTCGGTCTATTTGAAGCTGGGGCGAATCAATCACATTATTTCTTCACGTAATTCTTAACGTCATCAAGCATCTTGGGCCAGTAATACCCTTGATTGATGACCTTGTAGGCGAAAGAGCGGCCTCCCAAATGATTCTCACAGTCGCCATCATGAATTTCCTGCATCACTACCTGAGGAGCTTTCTCTGATCCAAAGCACCTCAGGTAGGGATCGGCATGAAGCTTGGAGTAAGACTTCTTGTATAAGATATTTTCGAGGAGCATATATCTGATGGCCAAGTGCAGGAGCTTTTGTGCCTCCGCTCTGTCGTCTGGGTGGGACCCATCCTTAAGATAAGCAATGATAGGAGCCCTCCAATCTGAGGCGAAGGACCTCTCCGACCGGTCATTGGATGCTCAAGTTGGCGATGTGATCGACAAAAATCTCCCATCTAAATTGGAACTCTGTGGTTGCCCCCAGGTTGGCAAGTGAGTCAGCGTGATTATTTTCAAATCTGGGGACTCATTTGAAATTGCATCCGAGGGATTTTAGATTTCAGCGTGATGACCAAATGTAGGTACTCTGCCATCCGAGCATCCCTTGTGATGTATTCCCGCTGACTTGTTTAACTACTAGTGAGAAATCGCATCAAATTTCGAGCCCTGTGTCCCCAAGTGCGGTCGACATTCAGAGTTCGGCTAAGATTACCTCATACTCAGCTTCATTGTTGGAGACTGGGAAGTCGATGGTAAAGGACTGGTCGATGATAGATCCTTCTGGAGTGGTGAAGACAATTCTGATGCCTTCCCTCATACTGTTTGAAGTTTAATCCACATTCAGAATCTATCCCTCTAATAAGTCACATTGCTTTGTGGCTCCTTGGGTGAAGTTAGCAATACAGTCCGCTAAGACCTGCCCCTTGATTGTTGTCCTCGGTTCGTATCTGAGTCCATAGGGACTCAACTCTGATGCCCATTTCAAAATATGTACTATTGTTTCTGGATTTTCTATGATGATTCGCAGGGGATGCTCCGTGAGGACCGTGATCGGAAAAGTCTGGAAGTAGTGCCTCGAGATGATAAAGAGGGCAAGCACTAGTTTTTCTGGCCTTTGATATCTAATTTGTGGCCTATTCATGGAATGGCTGATGTAGTAAACCGGCATCTCGACGACTTCATCTTCACGGATCAGGGTGCGGCTCATGGCTGACTCCAAGAGGAGTAGATAAAGGAACAGCATTTCTCCCGAGGTAGGCTTGGACAAGAGTGGTGGTGAAGCCAGATATCTCTACAGACCGCATTCTTCATTCCAGAGGAAATTGACCCTATTCTTCAAGGCTTGGAGAAGGGCTTACATTTGTCCGTGGATCGGCTGATGAATCGGTTCAGAGCAGCGTGACATAAGTTCAGCATCTGGACCTCTTTCAACAACGTAGGTGACTTCATGTTTAAGATGGCGGATATCCGGTCGGGGGGTTGATGCCTCGTTGAGTAACCAGATACCCTAAAACTTCCCGGAAGCAACCCCGAATGTGCGCTTCTCGGGATTGAGCTTCACCTTGCACTTCTGCATGAGGTCGAAAGCTTCACCCAAATATTGGAGATGATCTGTGCGGACACTTTTCGCCAACATGTCATCAACATACACTTCCATTGTTCTCCCGATCAAATCCTTGAAGACTTTGTCAACCATGCGATGGAAGGTGGCCGCGGCATTTTTAAGCCCGAATGGCATCACTTTATAGCAATAAATTCCCCGACCAGGTGAAAGTAGTCTTGTCTTCATTCGGGGAGTGCATCTTGATCTGGTTGTACCCAGAGTAGGCATCCAAGAAGCTAAAAAGTTCATGACACGTCATTGCTTCTACCAGCTAGTTAATCCTCGAGAGGGGAAACTATCACTTGGGCAAGCTTTATTGAGCTTAGTGAAGTCTATGCAGACTCTCCACTTGTCATTCTTCTTTTTCACGAGGACGGGATTGGAGAGCCAGTCAGGGTAGAAGGTCTCTCGAATGAAGCCGGCCTGTAGTACGCTGTCAAATTTGTCGCTGATGGGCCGACTCCATTCATCGACTTGATGGAGTGCTTGTGGCAGATGATACTGGGATCGATTCCAGGCATATCGGTGGGAGCCCACGCAAATACATCCAGATTGTCCGACAAGAACTTTTGAACAAGGTCTTCTCCTGAGGATATAGTCTCGAGCCAATTCGGAGGACTTGCTTTGGATGATGTGGATTTACAAGAAACAACTCGAGTTCCTCATCGGTCTTGCTGTTGGGGTCTCCCAACTCGACAGGCGAGTCGGGGTTTGGATCCTCCGACTCGACAGGTGAGTCGGATTCTTGGCTTTCGTCGTTCTGTAATTGCTATTGGTCAGCAATTCTCTTTTGATCCTTATCCACAGGGAAATCTTTATCAGAGACTTTTCGGGAGGTCTTTGTCAGCCAGCTGGACTTCTTCCGGGCTACCGCAGTTATGGTTCGGGCCATCGCCTGGCCACCCTTATGTCAGCCATTCCTATCGGCGTGGGGTACTTCAATAATTGATGATGGGTGGACGGGACTGCCTTCATCATATGAATTCATGGGCTCCTGAGGATAACATTATAGGAAGAATCGATGTCAAGAACGCAGAACTCCGTGACAACGTTGTATGGATCCACTCGGATGGGGAACATGACTGTTCTCGGCGAGCGCGCCTCGCTCCCGTCAAATCTATAGAGAAGCGACTGGGTCTGAGGGAGGATCATCTTTCGAACCAACCCGGGAGTGTCATCCATCCAATCTAAGGCGTGTCCACCTCCGTCGACCAAGATTTTTGACATTCGGCAACAACCGATATGCATTGTCACGACCAAAGCATCTTGATGTGGGAAGCGCACGGCGTAGGCGTCAGTCTCCGAGAAGTAGATAGGCCTGCCCGGTGATGAAGGTAAGCTTATTAATATTATCGAGTAGCCGCCCCTCCAGGCTTCGTTGACATAAATAACTTTTTCCTTCGCTGTGATGTCCTCTATTGGAGTAGTGTCGAAAATGGCATTCACCTCGCTGCACTGGATAAGGGCGCTACCTGCCTGACCGTCTTGTGGTGGGTGTTCCCTCTGTAATTTGGTCTTCGAGGGTTCTCCTGAGTTGAGAATGAACTCTCGGAGATATCCCTGATTAACCAAATCCTGGAGGTGTCATGGAGGGTCCGGCATTCGATGGTGGGATGACCCATCCCGTCATGGAAGTCGCAGTAATCCCCGAGTCCCGGTCCCTTCGGGTTTGAGAGAGCGATCGAGTCAGGCGCCTGACCCAAAGCTGGTCTTTGATGGCATTGAATACATGATCGACGAGAATCCTGAATGGAATTAGGTCGGGCTCTACAGCGTCGTCCTTGTTTGACTTGTGCGCGTGTTGAGGTGGTTTATGGACAGCGGCGCAGGTGTGATTTAGATTTTTCCTCGACAGGAATTGTTGCTTCGGCTTCTCACCCTCGAATCCTTGTTTAGGGGGGCCAGTGTTCGCACTCCGAGTCACCTCTTCGATCTACATGTATTTTTACGCCCGGACGAAAATGTCCCTCATCTTAAAGACATCGTTCTTCACCAGATACTTGTAGAACGAGTTGGTGACTTGCAACCCACTGATGAATGCAGCGACGGTTACGTCTTCATTGCAGTTGTATACCAGAGCCATCTGGTTCTGAAAATAGTTAACGTAGCTCTTCAGGCTCTCTCCTGGTTTCATTATGACCGTGAGGAGATGAATGTTGTTCCTCTGAAACTCTCTCCGAGAAGCAAACTGATCGTAGAAGGCATCAGTTACATCATCAAAACTTTGAAGCGAGTTCTTTGGGAGTTAGTAGAACCAATGGTATGTGGCACCCTTGAGGTTAGAAGGCGTTCACAGAGGAGAAGGTCGCCGTGAGCATGGCCCGTCATTTTGTCTCGGAACTGAACTGGCAGAAATGAAGGAGAGAGTCGGAGGTTCCCGAGTAACAGTCAAAGGAGGGCATCACAAATTTCGTCAGGAATCAAAGCGTGATGATTTTCTTCGATAGTGGTAAGTCGGAGGGCCTCAACCCGCTAAGCTCCATTCCCTTCGAAGTTTGTTGGCTCGCTTGGTCAAGCCGCTTTTGAAGCAGATCCGCAATGTCCTCAATGCGAGGGAACTTCGAGCTGCGGGGATACTCAGAGTTCTCGGAATGCTCGTCATCATTACAAGTCTCTGACATGTTGCGCTTCGAGCTACCAAAGGTTGCGCACCCTGTCACGCTGTGGCGATGGGGGAGCCCAAACTCTTTCTTCTACAGTTTGGGGAGACTGTGATTTCCGCAGTGTGTCGACTTGCATGAGGAGTCTGGACTGGACACGAGATGTTGCGTCTTTTTCGAGTGCAGGCGCCTCGCTGAGCCATCCCGTCTCCGTCTGCTGCTCTTCCAGCTGCTTCTGAAGGCTGAAAAGCATCTGCAGAAGTTGCTTGCCGCTGTGCCGTGGTTCGAGCACAGCCGTAAGCGCCCTCAGGGGCGGGGTGGAAGAAGATTGGGAATCTTCAGCGTCGGCGATGTGAACATCGGACAAGTTGAGATGACTCGCGGGCTTAGCGACTTCAATTGCTTTCCCATTTCCTTTTGACGAGGCAGGGGACAGCGGCTGGAGTCTACGAGACATTCTTCCTTGGTAAAGCCATGTTCGCGGTGCGAGGCTGTTTTGAGGAGAGGTTAGGTTGTGAAAGAGAGATCTTCAAGTATGTACTCAAAAAAGATCTCAATGAAAGCACCAAATGTAGTGGGTTATTCCTGAGGAATTTGTCCACGCACCAAAATTGGGGAGATTGATAAACGAATCTGAGATCAAACCAGCGCAAACACAAAGATTTACGTGAAAACCCTAAAGGGAAAAAACCACAGAGAGAGAATTCCACTATAATTTAGGGGCAAATTACAATTGTGACCGCCCTATCTCATGCGCTAGGGTTTTTGGCTTTTGTTGATCGTCCCCCTTCTCGTTGGAAGGGGTCTACTATTATACATGTGGGTGGCTTATAGATAAGATTACCGAGTTCGGTTGTATTTGAATATTTGTCCTATCTCAGCTGCTTATCTTGAAGGCAGTTGGAGCTGAACATCCTGATTTGAATTGGCAGGGCACACGTTCGTCTTTTTCCAAGGGTCTTTGTCCAGTTGTAGATATGATCAATCCACTCTGGAGCTGTAACTGTTGGGTTCAAATGTAGATTTGGCTTTGAGATATGGGTACTTGCAACCGAAGCTATCTCTAATCTTCCAACTGCTTGAGCTACTAAGAGCTTGAATGAGACTAGGACTCTCCTTCAAAGGTTCTGGAAAGGGCTAGGCGTCACGCATCCGCCCAGGGATTGGATGGACACGTGTCGTTATCTAGAGGAGTCGAAAACTGACCATTACAGGAGGGATCTAAACCAACTTATATGCTTTAAAAAACTAAATTCAAATTTTGTTTAGAAATATCTAACCCTCAAAAAAATTATGTTCAAGAGATGTTTGAATCAATTTCCTAATATATGAGTGCAAATCCTAAAATATTCAAATAGGTGTGCATCTCTTATGTGTATAAAATAGATCTGCTGGTTAAAATTCAAATCCAAATACTGAACCACATGAACCTGATTATTCCTTAAAGTCCTTACTTAAGTAGGAATCTAATGGAAGTGTAATAGTTTGCTGGTTAAAAATTCTACATTCATATACTTAATCACATGAACCTGATTAATTCATGAAGTCCTTATTCAAGTAGGAGCTGATGAAAGCATAATACAAAGTCCTCGTTCCACGAGTTTGTTGGTTAAAAATTATAAATCCAAATACTCCAATATAAATAGTTGTATGTATGTATGTACACATGCTCTCTCATAAAGCACTATAATACTCCAAAAATGAAAAGAAAGAAACTGTTATATGAACAAACATATTAATAATATGACGAGCACTCGAAAAACAGCCTAAATGCTCACACAATATAAACCTGTCCCAATGTCCACTAAAATCAAGTTTGATATGTTCTTTGCAACATGATATTTACCCTCGTTTAGATAATTATGATACTCTGACGCTGTCTGGTATGCTGCTGCAAGAAAAGCAGCGAGCCTGTCAGGGTATGAACAGAAAGCGAGATCAAGAACACAGAATAAAAAAACAAGCACAAACACACAAATATAACGAGGTTCGGAGCAAGCCCTATGTCCTCGAGAGGCAGCAAATATTGTTCACTATTTCGGAAGAAAGAAACTGAATACATAATATCCCAGACAGCTGGAAATGTACCCTATATGCCTAGAATTGTTTCCCAATACAAAATTTCCAAAGTACCCCTCGACAAGTACTGGTACAAAACATAATTGAATCAGTACCACTTGCTCAGCTTCGGCCCCAGAAAAGTCATATAGCAGTAACTGAAACAAATTGGTGTTAGGATTCAAGAAATCCCAACACAGCCATTTCATTTGTTGCAGTCAACTCAGTCGTCGGAGCCAGTTTCTGGGCTTTTTCTATAGTTGGAACTGCACTCAAATTGACCTCGTTTCAATGCAGCAGCTGAGGATAAAACAAAAAACAAAATAGGTGGATGTCACATCAACTTTGTAGTATTTTCCAAAACAATAATACTCCCATGCAATGAACCAAACAACTAGTTCTATTATTCATCTTTTTCTTGGTTAGCGGTGTTCAGATCTCCCCATCTCTGCATTGGGTGGGTTGGCGGGGGCGGCGCCGCGGTGTTGGTTTGTGTCCCCTTTCTTTGAGGTGTCTCCCATCCCATTTTCTCCTCCCTTATACAGTAAGCAAGCATACAGGCCTTCCATTAAAAAAAATGATGATGATGATGATGATGATGTGATGATACATATTGCATCCTCAAAATGAAACAGCATATTAGCTAAAGGAACCTTTAAGATCTACGAGGTCTATGCAGGCCAAAAGCTTAGAAATGACTAAAATTTGAAAGGCTCTTATTCATTCAAGACTGAGCTCTCCAACAAAGCAAATAGCGAGTGAAGGCTTTATAGCTGAAAGATCAAGGGTAAAAGAGAAATGAAGGAGATGCAAAAAGCCAAAAAGATAATAACCAGTGGGTCTAGAAGGTAAGAAACAGGATAAAAGAACGAGCATATGCACCTTTGAAGATCATATTCCTTTTAATCACTCCAAATCATAATAATATACAGTGCCTAGAGAGACTGAAAGTCTCATATCTATCACACCACCACCTCATGGGCCTGTTTACCCAACAAACCAGATTACTATGATTATCAGAAAATACCAATATCACACAATCCAGCAAAGTTTCCAGATTCAGTAACTTTCCATTCCCCTACTGTGGAATATTTGTGCTGCACATCATTTCATTGATTTAAGGTTTTAGCTTTTCATATGAATATTTCACCATATTTGTCAATCAGTTACACAAAGAAATGATTAGGGATGGTACCTCTGTTCTCCCAGGCATTATTGGCTTGCCTGCATACATTTCGGCAAGAATGCATCCAGTGCTCCACAAATCCACAGCAACACCATAATTGGTGGCTCCCAGTAAAAGCTCCAGGGGCCTATACCAAAGAGTAACTACACGACTTGTTAACGGATGATTTTGGCCAGGGTCAAAGAAACTTGCCAAGCCAAAGTCTGCAATTTTTAAGATTCCACTGTTGTCAATTAAAAGATTGGAACCCTTGATATCCCGATGTAGAACACCACGTGTATGACAATGATCAAGCCCATGCAGTAGCTGTTGCATGTAACATTTAACCTGCAAGACAAAAATTCATATATCTATTATTCAAAATGTAAGGTGACACTTCAGCATAATTCTTTTCAGTTGAAGTCGTGTGAAAAATACAGCACATCGCAACCCTGAACCTAAATGTAAAATGCAGTGAAGCAACAGAACGGAAGACAAGATTAGCAAGTGTGAGGTTGACAGCTCTAAATTCAAAAAGGTATTATCCGAAAATATATATATTCCAGCATACCTGAGGCTCCGTGAACTTCAGACCAGGGAAAGAAGCAAGTCCCGCCAGATCATGTTCCATGTATTCAAATACAAGGTACAGACTGCAAGACATTCGTGATGTTACCAAGCCTTCTAACTTCACTACATTTGGATGATCAAGTCTGCGCAAAATGTGAATCTCCCTTGCCATAAAGCGTACACTTTCAGGCTCTAAGTTATCAAAACGAACTTTCTTTAATGCAACAATTTTTCCATTGTCCAGATCACGGGCCCTGTAAACGTTGCTATATGTTCCTTGGCCGATCTGCAAAAGCAAGATTCATTACATAATTGAACATTTAACATAGTTGGCCAATAAGAAAACCCCTATATGTATTGGCAGAAAGAGAAAATTGATTGTGTGCACTTTTTATTGTAACAAAAAAAGTGACTGGAACCTTTTATATCATAAAAATAGATGAAATGAACCAATATAAAACACCAGGTGACACGTGAATTTAATAAACAAAAAAAAAACAAGCATGCCATTGATCATCCACAGCACCTGATAACTGTCATAAAAGCAAATGGCGAGCAAGAGGAATATAACCTACATCAATTTAGACCCAACAAGAAAAAACTAAAATTGATCATTTGGAAACACGCATAGGAGAAAATCAGAAGTTTTTAATCGCCTTTACAAGCTGATATTCTTAAGCATCAGTATAGCGATGTAATGGTTAACAAATAATGGCTAATAGACTTTGAACTATCACGTATAACCACTAGCCTTTCTAGCCTATGTCTCGCGAACACGGACTTAGTGAAATCGACATGACACGCTGACACATGCAAATTCTTAAAAATACAAACAAGTGTGTGACACGCGTATCGAATATGTGCCCGACACTACAAGTTGACACTCCATGATTGGAGTGTCTCTGCTAGATAGACACACAAGCTAATGGGTTTTAAATCAGCCAGCCATATTTATTAATTTAATGTTTATGGCCCAACAGTCACAAGAAAGTCAAGACTTCTTAGTATACGTGGATGTGGCTAGTGTGTTTAGGACTTTCATGATGTTTGTAACCTGAACATTTATTTTAGAACTTAAAAGCAAATTAGAGCTAGTGCATCCTCTCATTGTTGGGGGACTGAGTTCCATCTCTAAATTGAGTGCATACCTAAGCTTGTCTTTACCTTCTTTGAAACACATCCAACTATAGTTTAACAAAACTATTCCCCTTTCTGTTCTTCAATAGTTTTCTTGCTAAATATTTGTTCCCCATCATAACAGATGCAGTATTAATAAGTGTTGCCATAATCTAACTACAGAATTAGTAAACTTATGTAAATGAAATTACGACTTGGGTTTGCATCCTTTTTCAATCTGTATGTTCTTTTATGTTAATAAAGGTATTTTAGCTTGTTGCTAGGGCCCCCAATCCCAGTTAAAATAAGAGGCAACGAAGAGGGAAGTCCAGAGGGCAGTCACACTTTTTCAAAACAAATACTGCAACAGAAGTGAAACAAAGGGGAGAACACACATACCCACACACCATCACCACTCATGCAAGAAACAAAGAACAGCTACACTTAAACACACATACCCACCAGGGTTCGAAATCTCGGTCGATCCGATTCCGACTCGACCAAGCCGGAACCGGATCAGCCTACTCCGGGCCAATTCTGTTCCACAAGCCAAGCAAATTCAGAAAAATCGCCTGATTCGGGCGTCTCGGCTGAGTCGGGCGACTAACTGTAGCCCGTGACTCCACGATCACTGCCTCGTGACATGCGAGCTCAGCTTTAAAAGCGAGCTCGCTAGGCAGCGAAGAAAAAAAGAAAAAAAACTCACCAAATCTCCTCGCCCGCCGTCGCCAACCTGAGATCCGACCACCGAGAGTTTTCTCGCCCGCCGTCGACCCAAGATCCGACCAATTTCAGGTTCTCTCTCACCCTCCCCCTCACTCTCCCCCATCCTCTCTGTCTCTGGCTCTCTCTGCCCCCTCCTCTTTCTCCCCCAAAACCCTCCCTCCCTCTCCCCATCTCTCCCCCCCTCTCTCCCCCCAAAACCACTCCCTCCCTCTCTCCCCGTCTCCCCCCGCTCCTTTTTGTCTTTGTCTCCTAACAGAGACAGAGAGCAAGAGGGGGGAGACGACAAAGACAGAGAAGGAGAGGAGGAGACCGGGAGAGAGGGAGCGGAGACAGAGAGCAAGAAGGGGGAGACGGGGAGAGGGGTTTTGGGGGGGAATGACGGGAGAGGGTGGGTGGGTAATTAGGTTATTTATTATTATTAAGTAGTTTAGATTAGTTTGTTTTAGTTAGTTTAATTTAGTTAATTTAATTTAGTTTAGAGTAGTTTAATTCAGTTAATTTAATTTAATTTAGAGTAGTTTAATTTAGTTAATTCAATTTAATTTAATTTAATTTAGATTAGTTAATTTTAATTAAATTAAGTTAAATTAATTTAGTTAGTTTAATTTAGTTAATTTAATTTAGTTTAGTGTAGTTTAATTTAGTTAATTCAATTCAATTTAATTTAGTTTAGTTTAATTAATCTAATGTAATTTAATGTACTTTAATTTAGTTACTTAAATTGAGTTTAATGTAGCTTATTTTAGATAATTTAATTTAATTTAGTTGATTTAATTTAGTTTATGTAATACAGATCTTTTTCTAAATTTCAGAATGTCGTTGAAGCATCGTGACATTGGATGGGACATGCCACATCCGTTGGCGGAAGCAGAAAAGTTATGAAGTGTAACTATTGTAGGAAGATAGTACATAGTGGTTTAACTAGAATAAAACAACACTTAACACACGTATCCGGCCAGGTGGAAGCTTGCTTGAAAGTACTAAGAGATGTGCCTCAACTATTGAGACAACACCTTGTTGAAGGGAGCAAAGAAAGCAGCCATAAAATTCAAGAAAGAGCTAGTTATGAAATCTTTAAGTGAAGAAGCTTTTACTGAATTTGGCGACGATGTATCTGAAAATGAAATTGAAGAAGTTGGAGGGGTGGAAGAAATTGAAAGGACAATTAAAGTAAGCTATGAAAGAAAGTCGTGAAACAGACACAAGGGCAAACAAAAGATGGTTGGCAATGAAAAAGTTGCATAAACTTGTGTTTGTGCATTATAATATGCGGTTGCGTGTAAGAAACTTGAGATAAAAACGTAATCAAGATTATTACAACCCAATCAATCTGAATTATATTTTCAATGATGATGACATAATGGATGCGTGGATTCAGGAGAGAGAACAACCCATTTTGCGTGAAAATGACTTACATTAGTTGGATGAAGAGACAAGTCAAAGTGAGGAAGATAGAGGTGCTAGGCATGATGGTGATGAAGGCCCGAGGCAAAGGAGTAAGGGTATTGCGGTGGATTCATCCACTTCTACTTCTAGTGGTGATGATGAAGATGGTGGTAATGGCGGTGAAGTTAGTGGTAATGATAGTAATAATAGGGAAAACAATGGTGCTCAGCGAGGGACCTATGATGGTGGAAGTCAACAAAGTGGTGTTGCTATGACATGAGATTCAAGTTATTATGCCACACAGGATGCTGATCATGGAGGCCGATTAAGGATTTCAGATCAGCGTAGGCATTTGGATCACCTGGTTGATTTTTTTCTAGTGATTATTTAGGTGGACATAAGTATTAATCGTGGGGTTATCATAATCTTGGAGGTCATATAACGAATTTAGGCTTCACATCAGGCCAACATTATGATATGGGATACGACTATGGCCAAATGCCACAATTTGAGACATCTGCGAGTCCTATTCAATCATCTACTAGTGCAGAATATCGAGATTTTGGGTATTATCATCCTGGTGCTAATATCGCACAACTACCACTGCCATATTACTCTGATGATACATCTTTATTCAATCATCTCAACCTACCGGAGCACAACAGCATTCATCATATTATCCTTATGGATCTGATTTTTTTAACTTATCGCAGGGATAATTTCGAGTGGTGATTTTGTGCCTCATCGCAATTCAATGCGAAAATGACTACACTATGTAGGTATTTATGAATATACAACAACAACTAAGCCATTTGTCCCAAGTATTTGGCGTAGGCTACATGAACCAAAAGAGAATTACGCCGGATCGGGCACATGGATCAGCTTTCTCCACTCATTCCTATCGAGCAATATGCCTTCACCAAGACCTTTAACCTTCATATCTTGTCGTATTACCTCCATTCATGTTTTCTTCGGTCTCCCCTGCGCTCTTTTAACTTGCCCTAAATTGAAATGCTCTACTCGCCGGAATGGCGCATCTGTAGGTCTTCGTCGCACATGATCAAACCATCGTAGGAGGTTTTCTCTCATCTTCTCTTCTATAGAGGCAACACCTATCTTAGTACAAATATCCTCATTTCTCACCTTATCTCTTCGCGTGTTACCACACATCCAACAAAGCATGCGCATCTCTGCTACACTCATCTTCTGGGCATGATGTCTCTTTATAGCCCAATATTCTGTGTCATATAATAAAGTTGGCCTAATAGCAGTCCGATAAAACTTTCCCTTCAGCCATAACGGAATTTTACGATCACATAAAACTCCTGTTGCGCTCCTCCATTTCAACCAGCCGGCTTGGATCCTATGGTTGACATCACTATCGATCTCTCCATCCTTTTAGATAATAGAACTCAAGTACTTAAAATGACTGCTCATCGGTATTTCTTGTCCATGCAGGTATTTATGAATATATTTGAAATTTACTAAATTATGCATTTATTTGATATTTTAATACCGTGAGCATGTATTTATGCATTATCTTCATGTTTAGTATGCTAGGTGTTATATTTTGGACATGTTATATGTTAATTTTGATGTTTATATTTTTTAAGATTTGTCGTGATTTTTTAGAATATTTTTAGCCCTCTATGTAGCGTTTCGCGCGTCTCGCCCGACTCCGTTCGTGACGCCGCAACCGGTGTGGAACGGTACTGATGTAAAACAACCTGGATCGCAATCACCTTCAAATCGTAACCAAAATTTAAATTGAGAATAGGATAAGATTTTGGGTTTCCACCCCTTACACGGGCTTCTCACCCAGAAACTCAGAGCCAATAAACTCAAGAATTTAGTAAGATAATTTGAGGAAAAGTTTTAATCATTCAATAATTCAATACAATAGTCTAGGGGGCCTTATATAGGCTTTACAAAGGAGGACTACTGGGAAATAACCGATGTGGTACTAAACGTCCACAAAAGAACACAAATAAAAAGAACACAAATAAAGCTAAAACATCTGCTATCAATAAAGCCTGAAAGTCCAATCTAAAGCCAAAGAAGACCAGTGCGTCGCCTCCTGAAGTATACTCGATCGAACCTGCCCCTGAGCGGCGGCATGATGTCCTCATCAATTCCCCCCCCCCCCCGGGTGGAAAGAACTCGACCATGTCGAGTGTGGGGGACAGAACTGCTGTCGGCTGTGATAGCGCTCCAGTCGATCAGGATCAAGATGCTGGAGGTCTTCCTCGGTAATTCAAGAATTTTCTGAATCAGGTTTTCCCGTCCACTTAATGAGATAGCGTCTCGTCCCTCCATCTCCAGTAGAGATAATCTGATCATCCAAGATAGAATCTATATGTTCTGTTGCATAGGACATTTTAGGGGGAAGTGGAGGTAGTGGGGGCTCTCAGAAAGAAGGTCTTGGCTTGGCTTGGCTCATCCACAAATGGGTCAGAATGGGTATCAAAAGTACCTCGATATGGAACCAAATCCTCAACATTAAAAGTGCAACTGATGCCAAAGTCAGGTGGGAGATCCACCACATAAGCATTTGAATTGATTTTCTTGATAATCTTGAATGGCCCTGCACTCCGCACGTGTAATTTCTTCACGGTTCCTGGTGGAAACCGTTCGGTCGCATGCAGGCCATCACAAAATCTCCGACATTAAAAGTTCTTAATCGGCGATGTAGATCTGCAGAAGCTTTATAATCAGTATTATTTTTCATTATCTTGTCTCTGACCTCCTCATGTAATGCACGGATATGAGATGCAAATGCTGATGCGAAGTCTGATACCCTAAAATGATGATGAGCCATGGGAATTAAATCAATGGGTTGCCTGGGCTTAAAACCGTTTACTATTTCAAAAGGACTGAGACCCGTAGTCCTATTGACAGATCCGTTATATGCAAATTCAGCCATAGGCAAAATGAGATCCCAAGTTTTTAAATTTTCTCCAACTAGACACCTGAGGAGATTTCCCAGTGTTCTGTTTACCACCTCGGTTTGACCATCTGTCTGTGGGTGAAAGGCGGTTGAGAATTTCAGTTTGGTGCCCATCTTATGCCAAAGTGTTCCAGAAATAGCTAACAAACTTAACATCCCTATCAGACACCATGGTTTTAGGTATCCCGTGCAACTTGACGATATGATCAAAGAATAAGACAGCTACTCGAGACGCATCTGAGGTCTTGGAACACGGGATGAAGTGAGCCATTTTTGAGAATCGGTCAACTACCACTAGGATAGAGTCGTGCTTTTTTTGAGTTTTTGGCAGTCCTAGTATGAAGTCTAGGCTCACGTCTTGCCAGGGGCAATTAGGTACAGGAAGAGGAGTGTAAGGTCCGGCAATCTGCTTTTGTTGCTTGGCCAGTTGACACGTGCGACATTGGCTAACTATTTTAGAGACATCTCTTTTCAGACTCGGCCAGTAGAATCGATGTTCAACGGCCTCAATTGTCTTGTTCTGACCGAAATATCCCGCCAGACTTCCAGCATGTAGTTCCCAAGAGAGAAAATCCCTGAAGGACGTACGGGGAATACACAACTTACGGAATCTGAAGAGATAACCGTCTTGAAGGAGAAAACCGTACATCTCACGAGGCCGTCTCGTAACGTTACATAAATTTTCCCAAAATCGGGACATGATTCATACTCCTCTTTTAATTTCTCAAATCCAACCACTTCTGTGCTCATTGCCACCAAGATCGTGACACGTCGACTCAGCGCATCGCGACCTTATTCTCGATGCCTGCTTTGTGTTTGAGAACAAAAGTGTAATCCTGCAAGAACTCCACCCATTTGCTATGTCTCGCGTTTAATCTCTTCTGGGAGTTGAGATACCTTAACGCTTCATGATCTGAGTACAACACGAATTCCTGTGGTAACAGATAATGTCTCCAGTAGCGCAAAGTCTGTATAACCGCATAAAATTCTTATCATATGTGGAGTAGCGTTGCCGGGCATCATTTAGTTTTTCGCTGAAATAAGCTACCGGGTGGTTTTCCTGACTCAGTACACCACCTATTGCCAGTCCCGATGCGTCACAAGTTACTTCAAAAGCTTTTGAAAAATCAAGGAGACGCATTACGGGAGCTTCCGTCATCATCTTCTTTATTTCAGCGAAAGCCTTGGAGGCAGCAGGAGTCCACTGGAACACCTCACTCTTTAAACAGTCGGTTATATGTGCCATGATAGCACTAAAATTCTTTATGAACCGACGATAGAAAGTGGCTAACCCGTGAAAGCTTCTGACTTCCCTAATCGTTCGGGGTTGCGGCCACTCGGTTATTGCCTTCAACTTTCAGGGTCCGCGGAAACCCCCTCGGAGGAAACCACAAATCCTAGGAAGATAACCCTGTCTATACAGAAAGCACACTTTTTTGGGTTTGCATAAAACTTCTCAGCTTGGAGTGTGCAGAGGACTTGCCTCAGATGTCCCACATGTTGCTCCTGGGTTTGGCTGTAGATCAGTATGTCATCAAAATAGACCACCACGAATTTACCGATAAACGGTCGAAACAATTGGGTCATTACTCTCATGAAGGTGCTAGGAGCATTGGACAGTCCAAAGGCATAACCAACCATTCATATAACCCGTCTTTAGTTTTAAATGCGGTCTTCCATTCATCCCCTGGTCGGATTCTAATTTGATGGTACCCGCTCTTAAGATCAATTTTGGAGAAGACTGTGGCACCTGACATCAGATCCAGCATATCATCAAGACGGGGATGGAAAAACGGTACTTGACGGTAATTTTATTGATTGCACGACTATCCACACACATACGCCATGTACCATCCTTCTTTGGCGCCAAAAGTGCGGGAACCGCACATGGGCTCAAGCTCTCTTTGATGAACCCCTTGTCAAGTAGCTCTTCTACTTGCCGTTGCAATTCCGCATGTTCAGTTGGGTTCATTCTATAGTGGGGCAAATTTGGTAAAGTTGCTCCTGGGACTAAGTCAATAGCATGTTGAATGTCTCGCATATGGGGCAACTCACCTGGCAGATCTTGTGGGAGGGTTTCGGAAAACTCCTCCAGAATTGGTTTAATGTGCTCAGGAACCTGCTCCTCGATATCCCGGTTAGCCTCTCGAGCCACGAGAGCATAACAAGTAGAACCATCCTGCAAGCTCTTTTCAATTTGATCGTGGCTAATTAAATTCACTTCCATCTTACCTATGCCCTTATCACCCTTTTTTTTGGATTTATAATGTCCACTTTATCTTTCCCTTTATCAACCTCTTTCTCTCGGGTTGACGGCTTCGGTTGATTTGGCATAATCTTCACTTTTTTTCCGTTATGGACGAATGAACACTGATTCGTACGTCCATGTATGGTAACGTCTAGGTCAAATAATCATGGTCGACCCAAAATGATATGACCCACATTCATGGGGAGTATGTCACACCACACATTATCTGTGTATGTGGCAAACTGGATGGGAATTTGACATCTCTCCTGAACGTCTATGGATGTAGCGTCGATCCATGTAACCTTGTAGGGATTTGGATGCTTCACCGGTGTCATCCCCAAGGTGGTGATTAACTTTGACGCAACAGCGTTGATGCAGCTGCCACTATCCACTATTACCTTACAGTTCTTATTGCCAATTTTTGTGCAAGTTTGAAATATGGCAGTCCTTCTCCAGTCGTTGAGTGGTTCAGGCTGGGTTAAAGTACATCTAACCACTCCTAATTGGGTGCGAGCTACACTAGGAGGTAGGCTCGTCATGTCCACAGTTCTGATGCATCCATTGAATTCATACTCTTCGACAGAGGCATCTGAGTCATTATCTTGTTGGTGCACAACCTCTTCTCCATCATCCTCTCCTTCTATATCTTCAATGGGAACTTCCACAAAGAGGGTTTTAGTTTGACTCGGACACTGGCTGGCAAGGTGACCATACCCTTGACACCTGTAGCATTGGGTTCTGGGGTTGACTTTTCCTGGTTCACTTACCGTTCTCTTTTCGGATGTAAAGGGCTTTGCACCAGAAGGACCTGCTGGTTTGACGCTAGAGGAACTGGAGGCAGATTTACTTGGGGTAGGAAGAGTTCGGTTGAAGCTTGGCTGGCTAGTAGTGGTGGTTCTAGAGTTATCCTTAAAGTTATTTCGGTTAAAATAGGATCCTCTAGACTCATCTAAGTCAGTGACTAGCTGATATGCCTGTTCTAGAGTCGTGATGCCTCGAGCAATGAGCTCTCGGCGATAATCATCCCTAAGACCGGACCTGAACCTAGATAGGGTCTGTTCGGGAGATTCTAACTCAATAGCTCCACACCGATTCAGATATTCATCAAATTTAGCAATGTAATCAGCGGCTGATTTGTTCCCCTGGGTCCATCGATTCCATTTGTCTAACAGTTGTTGACTGAATGATGGTGGAACATACTTCATCATAAGCTTCTCTTTCATGCTTTCCCAAGTGTCCACGGGGTCTTCCCTTCTGTACCTCATCATCCTCTCTAGGTTTTCCCAGTATTGCCCAGCTTGTCCCGTTAATTTCATTACGGCCAATCGAACCTTCCTTGACTCAGACATGTCATGCCAACGAAAATATCGGTCCATAGCCAACTGCCAATCTATATAAACCTGAGGGTCTAAACGCCCGTCAAAGGAAGGAACATCGACCTTAACGCTCCTGATATACTGGGCGTCGGCATCAGTTGTTTAGTAAGGTGGGCCTCGCTCACGCCTGGGAGACCTACTGTCATTTCGAGAACTTTCATCCTCCCTGATTCTTCTCCTATTGGTTTCTAGCCTACCAATTCTGGTTGCTAGATCCCTACAATTGACATCAACCTGATCCCTAACTTCCTGTAGTTGTCTGTCCATGTTTTCTATCTTGTTTAGGATTGTGTTAAGGGTGTCATGAATGCTAGGGTCCATTGGTGCTGAAGTTTCGCCTACAGAGAAAGTTCTACCACTCCTAGTAGGCATGCAAGTCCTAACTGACCCTAATGCGAGCTGTATGTTATGCAGGAGGAGTCAGAGATTAGAGTGATGAAAGATAATACCAATTTTAAGCTACTTAGATTAACACGTGATTAAGAAACTTATAATGTGGAGACAGTGATAAAGACACGTGCTGATACAGTTAACTTCAAGATATATCAAGTGATCACAAATTCAAATTAATTTAGTTGCACAATTAATATTAAGTCGGGTTACCACTCAAGGTCAGAATCACACAACTCACTTATTTAATGGGCAACAGTCAATAAATTCTACCTTGTGACAGATTGGAAGAGCTAGCTATTTTAGTTAAATGGCAGGAATAACTGACAGATTATTCAAAGTTACCTGGGGAGGCGACCGTAACTCAAACCTGAACGAGACTGCTGTAGGCGCGTAGTACTGGTCGTCACGAATACACTGCCTCGAAAACGGATCGATTTGGACTTGAAACGAGTCCTGAACGGCCGTCGGAAGCGATGCTGCGATTCTGAACTGAGAGCGAACGATCTGGACTGAGTTGAATACTCTGAACTGAGTTAACCCAGTGGGGTAACTCGGTGATGACGGCAGCGAATCACTGTTGAACCGGGTTGCGGGTGAACGGGTTTAGCTTCACTGGGACCCAACCTGTTTTACTTATGTAATATCTCTAGTCTAATAATACTGTATTTTTATTTTTCTACAAGAATTTATTTTATTTTACTAGTTATTTTAGTATTATTTGCTAACTTGATTTATTATCATTATTAGTCTTAGTATTATGTATGACTTGTAGACTCTTATTGCTTATATTTAATTATTTTAAATTATTATTAATGGGTATTATTTTTATTTTCATTCCAAACCCAATAAGCTCAAGCCCATTATCCTTTTCATTTCATTATATTTTCTTTTTATTCTAAGCCCACATGAGCTAAGCCCACATGCCCAATATCTATTTTCTTATTTCTCCATATTTCTTATTTCTTTTAATTAAAGCTCAAAACCCATTATCATGAGACCCTTACCCATTAACCCTAAATCCAATCTTAATCCTAATTCAAATCTATAATTTCAAATCTAAACCAAATCTCTTTGAGATTTTTAACAACCTTCAATTCTTATCCAATCTTACTAAATTAAGCCATTTAAATCTAATTAGAATTCATATTTCTAAAATATCTTATATCCTATATAAACACCCAAACCCCTTTTCTCTTCTTCTCAAGAGAAACCCAAATCCAACTCTCCCCACTTTCATCTTTCTCTTCTCCAAACTCTTTTTCTCCTCTACCTCCAAAAGAAAATCCTGGCCCAACTCTACTCATCTCCTTCCTTCTTTTCTTCTCATGAACAAAAGATCTTGAAGTACAAATTGAGGAGCATGTTAGGGGATCACAAATCAAGTAAGTAATTTATTTTATCAAAATTTATTTTATCAAAATTTATTTGATATAAATTGTTTATTAAAATCAGTCTCACTGTAATCTCCATGAATATGTTTATATATCAAAACTCAACATTTAAAATCCAATCTAAAATCCCATTAAAAATTTGATGAAGATCAAATAATTTATATTTACATACTTTTTAAAGTTTTTATAAAGGATTAAAAGAAAATTAAATAAAGAAAAAAAAAGAATTTCAAAAAAAAACCCTAATATTAACAGCCGCTGCTCTCGGCCAGCCGAGAGCAGCGCTGTGGCCTTGGGTTCACAACAGTGGGCCCGGCCGGCCCACTGTACACACACTTTTAAAAAAAAAAATGAAATCTGGACCAGGCCCAGCTCCGGCCTGGTCCACCTGGGCTCGGCCTGGGCCACTGCCAGGGCCCAAAGGCCCTGCTATTTAAAAAAAAACAGAGAAAATACGGACCAGGCCTGGGCCTGGCCTGGTCCGGCTAACCTGGACTGGGCCTTGGCTAATGCTGGATTTATAAAAAAAAAAAGAAAACATGGGCCTGGGCTTGGGCAGTTGTTCTAAAAAAAAAAGAAAAGAGAATGAAAGAAAGGAAGAAAGAAATAGATAAAGAGAGAGATGAATTTGTATTTAGAATAATTAATTAAAAATATCAGAAAAAATGGAGAAAAATATAAATAATAGTTTATAATACTTCTACTTTCTATGACAAAAATCTTAATCTAATACCAACATAAAATCAACCATTTTAAAGCCATTTTCCTTACTTGTAAATTCAAACTCGTTAAATATTTTAAAGATTAAGCCTATTAAAAATCCAACAAAAATTAGAATTTGGTTTAAATTAAATCTACTAAATTCATTAAACCTAAAGCATCATATCTCTAACTCCCAAACTAATTAATCAAGATTTAAACTCCTTAAAATATTCTTTTAAAAAACTCTAACAATTCCTATTGAATAATTCATGTAGATTTATCAAGGCCTTGTAATTTTAGTGCTCAGGACTTGGATGGATCTCAGGTGAGTGTTTCTCTCTCCTTCTCTCTTTATTCATTAAGTGATTATAGATATGATTTGATGTGTTACATGTTTATGTGTGGAGATCACCGAGCATGAAGAGGGACGATCATCTTCCGTTTATTTTACATGTTGGATGCATAGGAATATGATATGCATGATTCTTGATACATGTTAGAACCCCCATGTTTGTCCTATGAATATCTAGATGATTATTGTAGACATATCAGGATGTAGCATGAGAGTAATTGAGAGGATGGGGAGATTGAGTATATTGTGCAGGTTTTATTCAGTATCAGGTTGCAGGGTAGGTTAGTCGACTTGCCCATGATTATAGTCGACTAACACCTCTGTTAGTCGACTAACCCCAGATCCCTAGTCGACTAGTATAGCTTCTAGGAGATATTGGACTCTCTGTATTTCCACTGTTAGCCGACTTGATACATATAGTAGTCGACTAATAGTTAGTGTAGTCGACTTATACCTTACCCCTAGTCGACTAATAGGCTGACCTGAAAGTTGTATAGCTCTCTGTATCTCGGTTAGTCGACTAGTCTTACCTGTCAGTCGACTTGGCCTAGGTGTAGTCGACTTGGCCCACTTGATTAGTACCTTCTTCTAGTCGACTTGTATATAGCCCTAGTCGACTAATACCTGTCTGTCAGCTGTGCATGGTTCCTTGATGGATTGTGGACTTCACCCATGGATTATGTATTGGTTATTGATAGATGTATATGATATCGAGGGATAGATATTAGATGGAATGACTTGACTTATCATGATAGATCTTATATGCATGGATTGGATATGTTGTCAAGTGTTGGGATCTGATGTTGACCTTAATAGAAATGTGAACCCTTGAGAACTTGGGAATCCGATTAGATTGTTAGAGTGAGAGAACTAAACTTGATGATTGATATATGTTGGAATAGCAGTTTATGTATCAGATTACTCGATGTGTATTGATACTCGATTGTTATGGAACTATTGGAATCATGAGTTGATTGTAATGACTTTGGATTGATCTGGGACTTATGTTATTTACATTGAATGATGATCAGTAATTAAATATGACTTTACTAGTTGAGTTGTGTTTTAGATTGATCTTGAGTTAGAGGTTATCCAGAATTTATATTCTTTATATTGGAGTCTGACTTGTATTGAGATGAGATCGACGTTGTTGGCATTTGGGATCTGTTTAGATGATATGTTGTTGATGTTGAGTACCAAGAGTAGATATTCCAGACCACATGTTCTTTGAGGATGTTTTCTATACAGATATGATTGTGGTGTGTGTTGACTATTGTTCTCGAGGATATACAATATGTACTTCATGTTGGTTATTGATTACTTTAATTGATAGAGATTGAGTTATGATGATGGTGAGCTATTCAATGTCGGTAATGTTGTACTTCAGAGTGTTCAGATAGCAGTCATTACTTTATTAGTTGGTGAGATCATTTATTGACGACTTTGAGGATATAAGTTGATTCCATACTTTGCTGGATTATTCTATTCTTGACAGTAGGTTATTACTCACCTTGTATATATTGATTTACCTGTGGAACCTGACTGACTACTTGGCATCTACCTACAACTATCATGTTCATGTTACTGAAATTTGCTGGGAAAATATTATTACACGGTAACAACACCCGCATGTTCACTTGTTATATATATTCCTGTTATGCCGGTATCATGTTCCTTGATATTATATACTCCTGTTATACCGGTACCCTGACTTTCACATGTTGATATTGTTACCGTGACCACCACTGAGTCATCCCAGAGATTTAAGTAACATGTATACTAAATAATCTTGATAAACTAAAACATGATAACAAACAACTTGCACTGGGATTGGGGAGATTGATGGAGAAGACAGCGTCCGTATTTTGGGTGGACCTAGGATTTAGGTTGCGCAGCCGAAAGAGGGTTCCACTGCAGGGTTCCCGTGGGGTGACTGGCACCCCGTCATGTTTCCTGTTATACATGTACCTGTTCCTGTTTACATGTTCCTGACTACCTTGCGGTAGGTCCTGGTTCAGCGCCAGGAGTCTGGGCCGTGGTCCCGGGTATGCACGGGACCCACCTAAAGCATGGACAATGTCTCCAACCGATCAGTTTCAATAATTTAGGGCATCGATTGGCATGTGTGGTAGGCGTAGTATGGGATGCGTCTATTACGTGTGACAATTGGTGTTCGCTGACATAATTAATAATAAACTGTTGATGTATTGTGACTGACTGTAATCACCTGATTGTATATCTATATATCATTATGATAGACCCATGATTGTAACCAGGACCAGATTTATGACCAGACTTGGATACCAGCCTAGTGACATGTGATAGGTTGCATATTTTGGCATCAGTAGCTTGCTTACTATTGTGACAGTTGTCTTCTATCTTTATTCATGTTGATTTTCAGTTATACTACAGTTCTGTTATTTATCTTGTTATTCGGCTACTTATATCTGCAGTTGTTCTTATTATTATTTATGCACATTGTTTCTTCTGCACGAGCTCTTTCCCCTTTACACACACTCACCATGGTCGTGTTCTGACGACCCTGGATTTGCACGTCCAGATATTGGACGATTGTTCTAATGTGCAGGTGTTCGACGAGACTGTACGTCTTGCGAGGAACTGGACGCTCATTCTTCCGTTTCTGGTATCCTCATCTCTTTTATATTTCTACCATCTTTGATTCTACCTTTATCGCTTTCAGCTGCCATCTTCTTGTCATTATTCATCTGCTATCATTGTGTAGTCTTAAATGTATTATTGCAGTGACCATTGATTATTTATAGCTTGATCAGGTTACATTTAGGCTTAGCGTGTATACGTGGGGTATTTTCCTTACGTATATACGTCGCCGACTCTCGTCGAGCCTCCTTTTCCGCGTATTTTGGGAAGCGGGGCGTGACAGGGCTTTCTTGGTATCAGAGCCTTCGACTTGCGATCTTGAATTTTGACTCTTGTTTCGCAAGAGAGACCTAGTTCTTACCGGTAGCTTGAATAAGTTATACTTGCACTGCAATATACATACACTATTCACATGATAATATTGACTCCCTTTGGAATTGATCGTCCTCCCTTTGGAATTCCATTCTTGATCTGTTGATATTCATGATTCCAACACTTCATTTAGAGTGATTTGGATGTCCATCTTGATTTCATCCTTCTTTCCTATTCATTCCTCCTGATCCTATCTCTTGAGATTGATCACTGCATTCTGAAGCTGGTAGCAGAGATCAGAGCGCGCAGCGGAAGCATAGCGGAATCGTGGTGTCCAGCGATGCGACGTGGAAGCTTGTTTGTTTTTCCCCCTTGATTCTGTATTTTTATCATTCCCTACCTTATCGAAATTTCGAGGACGAAATTTTTATTAATGTGGGTAGAATGTAATATCTCTAGTCTAATAATACTGTATTTTTATTTTTCTACAAGAATTTATTTTATTTTACAAGTTATTTTAGTATTATTTGCTAACTTGATTTATTATCATTATTAGTCTTAGTATTATGTATGACTTGTAGACTCTTATTGCTTATATTTAATTATTTTAAATTATTATTAATGGGTATTATTTTTATTTTCATTCCAAACCCAATAAGCTCAAGCCCATTATCCTTTTCATTTCATTATATTTTCTTTTTATTCTAAGCCCACATGAGCTAAGCCCACATGCCCAATATCTATTTCTTATTTCTCCATATTTCTTATTTCTTTTAATTAAAGCCCAAAACCCATTATCATGAGACCCTTACCCATTAACCCTAAATCCAATCTTAATCCTAATTCAAATCTATAATTTCAAATCTAAACCAAATCTCTTTGAGATTTTTAACAACCTTCAATTCTTATCCAATCTTACTAAATTAAGCCATTTAAATCTAATTAGAATTCATATTTCTAAAATATCTTATATCCTATATAAACACCCAAACCCCTTTTTCTCTTCTTCCTCAAGAGAAACCCTAATCCAACTCTCCCCACTTTCATCTTTCTCTTCTCCAAACTCTTTTTCTCTTCTACCTCCAAAAGAAAATCCTGGCCCAACTCTACTCATCTCCTTCCTTCTTTTCTTCTCATGAACAAAAGATCTTGAAGTACAAATTGAGGAGCATGTTAGGGGATCACAAATCAAGTAAGTAATTTATTTTATCAAAATTTATTTTATCAAAATTTATTTGATATAAATTGTTTATTAAAATCAGTCTCACTGTAATCTCCATGAATATGTTTATATATCAAAACTCAACATTTAAAATCCAATCTAAAATCCCATTAAAAATTTGATGAAGATCAAATAATTTATATTTACATACTTTTTAAAGTTTTTATAAAGGATTAAAAGAAATTAAATAAAGGAAAAAAAAGAATTTCAAAAAAAAACCCTAATATTAACAGTCGCTGCTCTCGGCCAGCCGAGAGCAGCGCTGTGGCCTTGGGTACACAACAGTGGGCCCGGCCGGCCCACTGTACACACACTTTAAAAAAAAAAATGAAATCTGGACCAGGCCCAGCTCCGGCCTGGTCCACCTGGGCTCGGCCTGGGCCACTGCCAGGGCCCAAAGGCCCTGCTATTTAAAAAAAAAACAGAGAAAATACGGACCAGGCCTGGGCCTGGCCTGGTCCGGCCTAACATGGACTGGGCCTTGGCTAATGCTGGATTTATAAAAAAAAAAAAAAAGAAAACATGGGCCTGGGCTTGGGCAGTTGTTCTATAAAAAAAAGAAAAGAAAATGAAAGAAAGGAAGAAAGAAATAGATAAAGAGAGAGATGAATTTGTATTTAGAATAATTAATTAAAAATATCAGAAAAAATGGAGAAAAATATAAATAATAGTTTATAATACTTCTACTTTCTATGACAAAAATCTTAATCTAATACCAACATAAAATCAACCATTTTAAAGCCATTTTCCTACTTGTAAATTCAAACTCGTTAAATATTTTAAAGATTAAGCCTATTAAAAATCCAACAAAAATTAGAATTTGGTTTAAATTAAATCTACTAAATTCATTAAACCTAAAGCATCATATCTCCAACTCCCAAACTAATTAATCAAGATTTAAACTCCTTAAAATATTCTTTTAAAAAAATCTAACAATTCCTATTGAATAATTCATGTAGATTTATCAAGGCCTTGTAATTTTAGTGCTCAGGACTTGGATGGATCTCAGGTGAGTGTTTCTCTCTCCTTCTCTCTTTATTCATTAAGTGATTATAGATATGATTTGATGTGTTACATGTTTATGTGTGGAGATCACCGAGCATGAAGAGGGACGATCATCTTCCGTTTATTTTACATGTTGGATGCATAGGAATATGATATGCATGATTCTTGATACATGTTAGAACCCCCATGTTTGTCCTATGAATATCTAGATGATTATTGTAGACATATCAGGATGTAGCATGAGAGTAATTGAGAGGATGGGGAGATTGAGTATATTGTGCAGGTTTTATTCAGTATCAGGTTGCAGGGTAGGTTAGTCGACTTGCCCATGATTATAGTCGACTAACACCTCTGTTAGTCGACTAACCCCAGATCCCTAGTCGACTAGTATAGCTTCTAGGAGATATTGGACTCTCTGTATTTCCACTGTTAGCCGACTTGATACATATAGTAGTCGACTAATAGTTAGTGTAGTCGACTTATACCTTACCCCTAGTCGACTAATAGGCTGACCTGAAAGTTGTATAGCTCTCTGTATCTCGGTTAGTCGACTAGTCTTACCTGTCAGTCGACTTGGCCTAGGTGTAGTCGACTTGGCCCACTTGATTAGTACCTTCTTCTAGTCGACTTGTATATAGCCCTAGTCGACTAATACCTGTCTGTCAGCTGTGCATGGTTCCTTGATGGATTGTGGACTTCACCCATGGATTATGTATTGGTTATTGATAGATGTATATGATATCGAGGGATAGATATTAGATGGAATGACTTGACTTATCATGATAGATCTTATATGCATGGATTGGATATGTTGTCAAGTGTTGGGATCTGATGTTGACCTTAATAGAAATGTGAACCCTTGAGAACTTGGGAATCCGATTAGATTGTTAGAGTGAGAGAACTAAACTTGATGATTGATATATGTTGGAACAGCAGTTTATGTATCAGATTACTCGATGTGTATTGATACTCGATTGTTATGGAACTATTGGAATCATGAGTTGATTGTAATGACTTTGGATTGATCTGGGACTTATGTTATTTACATTGAATGATGATCAGTAATTAAATATGACTTTACTAGTTGAGTTGTGTTTTAGATTGATCTTGAGTTAGAGGTTATCCAGAATTTATATTCTTTATATTGGAGTCTGACTTGTATTGAGATGAGATTGACGTTGTTGGCATTTGGGATCTGTTTAGATGATATGTTGTTGATGTTGAGTACCAAGAGTAGATATTCCAGACCACATGTTCTTTGAGGATGTTTTCTATACAGATATGATTGTGGTGTGTGTTGACTATTGTTCTCGAGGATATACAATATGTACTTCATGTTGGTTATTGATTACTTTAATTGATAGAGATTGAGTTATGATGATGGTGAGCTATTCAATGTCGGTAATGTTGTACTTCAGAGTGTTCAGATAGCAGTCATTACTTTATTAGTTGGTGAGATCATTTATTGACGACTTTGAGGATATGAGTTGATTCCATACTTTGCTGGATTATTCTATTCTTGACAGTAGGTTATTACTCACCTTGTATATATTGATTTACCTGTGGAACCTGACTGACTACTTGGCATCTACCTACAACTATCATGTTCATGTTACTGAAATTTGCTAGGAAAATATTATTACACGGTAACAACACCCGCATGTTCACTTGTTATATATATTCTTGTTATGCCGGTATCATGTTCCTTGATATTATATACTCCTGTTATACCGGTACCTGACTTTCACATGTTGATATTGTTACCGTGACCACCACTGAGTCATCCCAGAGATTTAAGTAACATGCATACTAAATAATCTTGATAAACTAAAACATGATAACAAACAACTTGCACTGGGATTGGGGAGATTGATGGAGGAGACAGCGTCCGTATTTTGGGTGGACCTAGGATTTAGGTTGCGCAGCCGAAAGAGGGTTCCACTGCAGGGTTCCCGTGGGGTGACTGGCACCCCGTCATGTTTCCTGTTATACATGTACCTGTTCCTATTTACATGTTCCTGACTACCTTGCGGTAGGTCCTGGTTCAGCGCCAGGAGTCTGGGCCGTGGTCCCGGGTATGCACGGGACCCACCTAAAGCATGGACAATGTCTCCAACCGATCAGTTTCAATAATTTAGGCATCGATTGGCATGTGTGGTAGGCGTAGTATGGGATGCGTCTATTACGTGTGACAATTGGTGTTCGCTGACATAATTAATAATAAACTGTTGATGTATTGTGACTGACTGTAATCACCTGATTGTATATCTATATATCATTATGATAGACCCATGATTGTAACCAGGACCAGATTTATGACCAGACTTGGATACCAGCCTAGTGACATGTGATAGGTTGCATATTTGGCATCAGTAGCTTGCTTACTATTGTGACAGTTGTCTTCTATCTTTATTCATGTTGATTTTCAGTTATACTACAGTTCTGTTATTATCTTGTTATTCGGCTTCTTATATCTGCAGTTGTTCTTATATTATTTATGCACATTGTTTCTTCTGCACGAGCTCTTTCCCCTTTACACACACACTCACCATGGTCGCGTTCTGACGACCCTGGATTTGCACGTCCAGATATTGGACGATTGTTCTAATGTGCAGGTGTTCGACGAGACTGTACGTATTGCGAGGAACTGGACGCTCATTCTTCCGTTTCTGGTATCCTCATCTCTTTTATATTTCTGCCATCTTTGATTCTACCTTTATCGCTTTCAGCTGCCATCTTCTTGTCATTATTCATCTGCTATCATTGTGTAGTCTTAAATGTATTATTGCAGTGACCATTGATTATTTATAGCTTGATCAGGTTACATTTAGGCTTAGCGTGTATACGTGGGGTATTTTCCTTACGTATATACGTCGCCGACTCTCGTCGCGCCTCCTTTTCCGCGTATTTTGGGAA